>JASANC010001619.1:0-104134 GCA_030248135.1 Theristus sp. LFF4_11 | reverse complement strand
CAAAGAGAAATTTGTGATAATTTGGTCCAACAATATCTTTCCCACATTCATTCCACTTTCAACAGAAGTAAATTCCTTTCATGAACCGTTCAAATAGTAGCAATTCTTGTCGACCAACACAAACATTTTCATGGAACATGTAAGAACCTTTTCCCTAGGTTTTTATTATTCCTGAATTGAACGTTGGCGATGTCAGTTAAAGAAAAAAATGCAATTATGTTTCACATTCACTTTTGATAGAATGACAAGACTCGCAACCTAACTTCGATTCGTTGTCCATCAGTTTATTTCTGGAAATAACAACACCGCATCCAACTCTCACAAAGATTTAACTGCTCGGAAAAAATGAATTAATCAGCATTCAAATTTGAATCAACCTTTTTGCCACCAATAATCAACATATACGGTACTTGCGCTTGCGCCATTGTTTGCCGAAGCAACATTGAAATTGCAACTTTGAAAAACAAGTTTCAGCTCGTTTTTGTCTGCATTTTGGTCGCAGCGACACTACACGTCAAACTGATAATAATGATTACTTTTGAATCAAATGAACAACTTTCTAATCAACAATGAACCACCGGTGTATGGAAAAGTAGAAGTACACTCGTAAAACCCACTAACAATTGCAGTGTTTTGAATAGTTAGGTATACACTGCAATAGACACCAAAAACCTAAATATGATCTGTTGATTGATACCTTTCTCAATCTCACCACATCCATCAGTTGAAAGATGACACATCAACTATAAGTTACACTTGCCCTGCAGTTCTCGTTCCATAAAGTGTGTGAGAACACGGCTATTGCTAGAGCGAGTACGTTCAGCAATGTAAACTTTTTGATTTTTTTTCGATTTGCGATTAATGTTGCTATTGGAACGTTGCGTCGCGTGCTGTGTTTGTTTGGTCTTATTTGTGTCCTTGATCACACGAAAAAAAGAAGGTCTGAGTGGTTGAACAACTCCAGTCCAAACACATTAGTTTACTGATGTTGTGGTTTGCATTTGGATTTTACCCGATTTCAAATGAAAACTTGTCAAACTTTCAGTGTGTTTTTCGACTCAGATGAAATCGAGCATCGACCCTCTCAAACAAACTGTTGAACAACTGAACTAATAGTCGTTTCGCCTTAAAAAAATTAGCTGCTAAAAAATGCCATTAGCTGCTGAGTGTGACTGACTGCCAGACACATTAGTTGTGAACGAACGAAAAGTTCAAACTCGGTTACTAAAAGCATCTTCCCGCTCTTCACACACTTTATCAGTGACTTTGAAGTATGAATGCATTTGTCAACATTGCGCTTCCTCATTAATTGCACAAGGAGTAAGGGCAACGTGTTTCTCACAGTTCATCATTGAGCAAAATGAACACATTCTGCAGTGCGTGGCGATGCCAACCATAAATGGTCATGCACTTACGGAATAATTACTCGCATTCAATTTAAACAAATGTCCACGTGCGCATCTGTCGCGTTTAATGAAGGCCATGATAAATGTACACATGGAGCGCATTAATTCAACATGACGGTCTTTACCATAAATCACCATCACAATGGTGTTCTTTAAATAATCAACATTAAATCTTCGCTGTTTAGTTCATAAGTGAATGTCGAATGATCGCAACACGTATGGAAGAAATAAGTGATTGTTTATTGATAAAACCGCAATTTACAGAATAATGGCATTGCGTTCTGCCGGTTTTTATAGTGACTGAATGATAATGAAGGTTGCTGTTTTTGTAATCATGATTCACATATTCACACTGCTTCACACCACATCACCGAACTTTTGGTGAGAAAAACAAACCCACAAACTTTGTAAACAAAAACGAGAGGTGCACGTGGTATTGATCTAACTCGCAAACCACATCAAAATCGACCCGATTCAATAAAAACCCAAAGCTACCTGGTTTCATGTGGGGGAGGAATGGAGACTGAGTGTTCAGTTCACTAGTGCCCGCGAAACAAATGGGGACAGTCTCTGAGCCCCACGCTGTCTTGAGAGCACCAGTGTCCTGCGCCCCATCACGATTTATTTTAAAACTGTGCGGGGGCCTGATTGCGCAAGCATGCCAGTATTGAAAACAACGCAACAAACCCGTCCATCATCGATGTCGTCAATGTCGTCCGATCGTTCGTGCGTGCCGTCGGATGCGGTCAACGGTGGCGATGGCGGCAGTCCGGCGTCACGAGTGGCGTCACAAGTGGCGTCATCGTCCACCTCGCCAGTGGCACGTCTGAATATGACGTCAATCTCGGCCTCGCACGACGTCAGTCTGCTCGCGCGTCGCCTCTCGCAGCCGCAGTCGTCTCGCGATTTGATCGCTTCGCTGCGCTCGTTGTTGGCACAGTGGCTGCGGCGTAGATGCTGCCGATAGCCGTGGTCGCCATCGTCGAAACAGGGACTCCTGGTGGGAAATTGGTAGTCGCGAAATAAAATGAAATGAAATGAAAGTCGATGTTGTTTTTACTCGACTGGTTGAAGTTGGAGATGAGCTAATTTTGTGAAAGGTTGTAGTTTGAAAGACCGTTTGAAAGTTTAGTTTGAACGACCGTTTGAAAGTTTAGTTTGAACGCCCGTTTGAAAGTTTAGTTTGAAAGACCGTTTGAAAGTTTAGTTTGAAAGACCATTTGAAAGTTTAGTTTGAACGACCGTTTGAAAGTTTAGTTTGAACGACCGTTTGAAAGTTTAGTTTGAACGACCGTTTGAAAGTTTAGTTTGAACGACCGTTTGAAAGTTTAGTTTGAACGACCGTTTGAAAGTTTAGTTTGAACGACCGTTTGAAAGTTTAGTTTGAACGACCGTTTGAAAGTTTAGTTTGAACGACCGTTTGAAAGTTTAGTTTGAACGACCGTTTGAAAGTTTAGTTTGAAAGACCGTTTGCAGTTTGAAACTCACGCGTTGTGTCGCCCGTCATCGTCGTCTTTGCCGTTGAGCGCACTTTGAGCGCGAGTCGACGCAACACTCCGCAAGCTTCCGTAACCAGTGCTGTCACTGAACAGACTGCTGCTGCTTCGTCGTGCAGATAGTTTGCTCAAGAGTCTTGACGTGATCGACGTTTGGGTGTTGCTGCTGCCCGAAGCCGCTGCTTGGTTGCGATTCAAACTGCCACCGCCTCCGCCCATGGTCGCCAACGTCGTTTGCTCCTTCTGCCACCAGCGGCGGTCAGCGGTCGCCGATTTGTGGAAGAAATTCATCTTCTTCAAAATCGAAATCGCTCTAATGAGTGGTCATGAGATAACGATCACTTTTCGTTAAATATTCATGGAATTTTCTGAGTTTTCCAGTGCAATAATGTGTCTGTCAATCATGGCGATGTTGTTTGGAATGATCTGAAATTGTGATTGCGCCAAAATAACGTTTTTGCTCTGTGTAAACGCCCGTCAATTCCGCTCTGTCACGCAACAGACGCAAAGTATTGCAGAAAAGTTTTTCAAAAAAAATTGAAAAACTTTGTGTTCGCGCGTGAAAACGCAACTGGCGGATGTGACGACAATAAATAACAACGCATCGTGGATGGGATGAGTGTTGTTTTCGGGAAACGGCGCATACACACCAGAAAGGCGGCATGAAGAAATTGATGACACCGAAGAACGAATAAAATAAAAACGACCACCGCCTCGACAGAATATGATACGATCACCATCTACACATAAGTACACACTCTTATGCGCGCAGCAATCACATATCGATCAAAAGATAGCAACTGCTCAACGAACACAACTGACTGACTGTCGGTGATGCATCCATGCATGTGATGATGTTGTGTTGCTGTGCGCTGATTGGCTGTTGCATGCGTGTGCGTTGATGTTGATTGCAGTCAACACACACACACACACACACACCGTTATATACGGGTGAGTGTGTTGACTGAGAACTGGACGGGCGGTTATGAGAAAGCTGTTCGAGCGTAAGCAATTTGCCGCATTGTGCGTCGCCGTTGGTGGCCTGCCCGCGCTTGCTTATTGCGGATCAAGGCCACTCGTGCTGCCATAACCTGTCCGATTCGGTCAACAAAAGACAACCATGAGAAGCTGCACGCAGCTCTGTCGTGCACTAAAGGTGAACATTTGAGTCTTAATAAACAATGCGTTTGTTTGAACAAAACGATTTTGTTCCGAACAATTTGTCATTGTTGCACGGTAGAGATCTGTCGGGTTTGACCCGAGCAAAGCAAAGACCTGTTTGGGGAAGCCACTCCGCAGTCTCTGGCGTGGCAATTGGCGCCTAGTCACAGGCAAACAGGATTTTTACTGATTTTGCAAACAGTCCAACGCGACCTGAAAGCACGCCTGCTTGCAAGTCCACCCGTGGTAATCTACTTCACACATCTTTGCTTGCCATTACCACCGTGAGCAAATATGCTGAACAAATACCGAACGAGACTTTAAGCAACAAAATGTTGCATTGATGTAAAAACGGACGAGCAAAAACGGCACTTCTCTGTGGAAAATCGTACCGCGCTGTGTGCAAACAACCTGCATATGATTGAACACAATTCGTGGTAACTGAGACGATTTGGTTTGAATAATCAAACAAAACAACAATGAAACGCGTGTTCAAACAACATTGAACGGGTTTATATACTGAGGAGAAACTGGACTCGCAAGAAAAAAGGTTTTTGCTGACAACTGAAGTCAAATGAAAGGCAACGCCGCAAGAAACTATGTTTTTTTTTTTTAAAACGACGCAACACAACTTTTGTGAGTTTCGTTGAACTGTATTGCTGCTGGTCCGTGGCGATTATAACAGTACAGTACATTAGAAACTGTAATAAAACAATAAACACCAATAAAATAAACCGAAACAAAAATAAACTGCGTGCAAATAGGAGCTCTTGTGTCTTTTGCAGTGTCTGGCAAATTAAACTATCACCTGATTAAATTTGAACTGGGTGAAACCGTAACGCCAAATGCAATAAAAAACTCGTCAAGACAGAGAAAGTGATGATAAAATAACAATCTACCATCATTACCGTATTACCTCTATTAAACCCCCCCCCAAATTAAACCCCCCCCCCAAAAATAAACCCCCACCCCCTCGACAAGTTTCCAAATAATCCCCCCCCAAAAATAAACCCCCATGGGGGTTTATTAGAAACCTGTTTGAAACACATACCTAGCGAATTCAGTGGCTGAATGCAGTGACATTGGTGAAATTGTGCTACCAAAGGCCCCAAAGGGATGAGTTAGTGGTAATTTCATTACAAAAGGCTGTTACAAAAGGAAATCTCTGTGATAAGTAGAAGTTTCTGCGACTTCCTTCCTGCCATGGAAGGTATTTTTGCCATTTTGCCCACCCCTAAAAATGGTTTCCAAATAAACCCCCCCCCCAAAATAATCCCCCCCCCAAAAATAAACCCCCACCCCCAGAAGTCGCTGAAGAAATAAACCCCCATGGGGGTTTATTAGAGGTAATACGGTATACTAATCAGCATCCGCATCTTAGCATCCATTACACACAGAACAATGGAGTTTTGGGAAAAAAATCATAGTCACTACTACTGACAAATGCAGAGTGCAAACAGTCAGATGTATTGAACACAGACTAAATGGAATAATGGATTTGCAGAAACAAAAACAAATAATCAGTTTCAAAAACTGCACACATCGATAATGGAGCACACACGTTGACATCGCAGACGTTGACGTACGTTTGTGGGCCGATGTGTCTATTTGCAGATGATAAAAATAAATGAACACAAACACCGTCTGTGGATGTTTTGGATTCAAAAAGAAGCAAAAAAAACGTTAGGCTCCGTGAAGCCACATTGCAAATCGGAACGTTCGCAGTGCGTGCGCGTTAATTTGTCTCACCGGTGCGCGCCCGAAACAAACAGGCGTCACAAAAAGCGATACTGCTGCTGGTGCACAAACGCGCAGCAGACGACGTTTGGAAGAAATAACGTTTATGTGGTGAACGATGATGAGATGCAGCAGGGTAAGATCATCTGTCAAGGCCAGTGTGTCTGCATAAATGATGCATTTCGCACATGTTCAGTGTTCCATGGTATCGCCTTCGTTATCAACGAAAATGTGCATTCAAAATCTTTAGCAGCAGCAGCAGGCTGATGTAGAAAGCGAAAAGAACTCTCGTCTTATCTGATCTGAGCTGGTTGTGTGCGCATTAACCAAATCAACACATTAGACCACACTAATCCGATTTCGCGGGCGCAGGTGGAAATCTGTTTATTGTTGAGCCAAAAACTGAACGGTGTGTTTTTCAGACACAATGGATTCGCGCATTTTGTTACAAAATCTCTTTTTCATAACACTAGCACATGTGTCGAACGAGGCCAAGGCGAGCTTTTTCTTCCGATTACGCTAATACGCTAATAACTCCGATGACGAAAATTATGCCTGATATTGTCTCAGAAACGAAATATAAATTTCCAGCTCACCAGTGGGGTGCTTTGTGCTTTCTGCAGCTGCACGAGCAACAAACCGGCAATATTACATCGCTCATGTCAAAGATGTTTTCGATCGTTATCAATGAGCGCGCCAGTTTTAGTTTAAAAAAAGTTGAATTAAAAAAACGTAAAATAGGTTGGTGAAACGCACCGTGGTGTTGTGCTGTGACAACGCTGCATGACTTGTTCAATTTATTTGTGAAAATACTTGAAAAAGTATCATGAAAAACTGCAACTTTCTGTTGTCGTCAGTTTCAATTCATTTGCAAAAAGGGCAATACCGGGAAAAAACGCTTTGAATTCCATTGCATCACAAAATGCGGAAGAACAGTCACTTGTTTATGTGGCAATGATACCAACATTGCTTTCAAAGCTGCATTTTTTTGCAAAAAGCTTCTTACACAGATCTGGGTCATACACAAAATGATCACACACACACACACACATTCCATCATGATTTCAAATCGCGATAAATAAAAAATATCAATATCACACTTTTGAAATGGAAAAATATGTAGCAGTAATTTTTGTGGCAAACGGCGTCATTACGCGGCGACAGACGTGTGCAACAACGTGCGTGACACATTGACGTTTTCCACCAATAAGTTGTGATTGTGCAAAAGCGATTCGATTGGTGTGACACACAGAATTCTTGAGTCAAGTCGTCAGGCCGTTCATACACGTAGCCATTCGTGAACACGTGGACGAAAGATGCGCCATGGAGATCTATATGCCAAGACATAAAATTATCTTAAAAAATACGAGCCAGGTTTTTAGCAATAGTTTCGTAATACTTTTCATTTGCGCTGCATTCCTCACATCAAGGAACTTGCAATTCGTCAGATTGTTTTAAAATCCAAAGCTACAAAAGCAACCAGACACGAGAAAAAACCGAGTTTACCTTTTCCGAAATCCAGGTTGAAAATACCCCCTGCCACTGGTTAAGGCGCCACCGCGCGGATGCAGATTATAGTTGAACATACTGATGCTGTATTGTTTGTCGCCGTCAATCAACTCAAACATCGCCGCCATGTGCAGCTGAAGTTGTGCCAAAAACAAGCCGCACCAAAGCCAGCACAACAATGCCTGTTGTCGTTTAGTTTCTGCCATCGAGAAATCTGCAATTATTTTGCGCAAAATAAAACCAAGTTTGGCTGTTTGGCAGGTCTGTGATCTCCACATGGCTTTTTATGCAGGGTGGCGCAAAAGTATAGTTGTCATCAATTGAAATGCCGCGACTAGTGTAATGTCCTACTTTAGCCTTCGTGTCTGCACTCTCACACAAAGCCGGGTTTACGGTGAGCTGCTTGTGACAGAGCGCCTAACTTCCAATGCTCATCTACTTTTTTCCTAGATGCTCAACGATTTTCTTATATCTTTGTTCAACTATTTTTCCTTGATTCGTTCTTGTACATTATAAAAGTGGTGTGTTTTATGAGTTCAGCATGTGCCGTTCGTGCCATTTTGTTCCTTTTTATTTCTATCGTCTGTCGTCGTCGTTTTAATAAAAGTGAAGTCGTTTTAATTGAGTAAAAGTAAAGTAAAAAAAAAAAACCCAACGTCGCCCACCGGTCATCACACACAGCAGCTCGGATCGGTTGGCAGTCCAGTGAGCCATTCACACACACCAAAGCAGAACACTTCAGTGGAGGTCCCGCCGAGACAATGCTGGGTGGCGACGTCGCGTGAACCGAGGCCATGGAGGGTCAGTGCAGAAAGGCCATGGAGGGTCAGCGTCGACGAGAGGCGGTGGCGTGCTGCGCGTCTTCGCGTGTCGTCGAGTGTCGCCGAGGCAGATCAGCGGAGTGGCGGGCGCACCAGTGGCTGGCAGAACGTCGCATGGAACGGAGACGCGGTGGCTGGAGTTGTGGCGGCATGCGAGCTGAGACGGCGTCGATCTATGGCACGGCCGGGTTTCGCCGAGGGCAGCTTTCGAGAAAGCCAAAACGCCGCAGCGGAGATTGGTTGGTCGGAGTTTTTTCGGTCTCCGTGACTCAAACCGATTCGGAGTTTTTTCGGTCTCCGAGACTCAAACCGAACGGAGGACGGCCTCCGTGATCAAAAACGTGATTGGCTGTGGTGGTGTTGCTGAAGAAGGCTGCGAGGAGAAGTTTGGTTGTGGCGCAGTGAAGCGCAGTAGAAGTTTTATTGTTAGCCACGGTTCTTTGATTTGAAGGTCTCAGTTACTGCGACGTAGAGTGCAGGTTGCGCCATACTCTTCTGCCGATTTGTAACAGTTTTGTAATAGTTTTATTTGTTTTGTTTTACCCCCAATCATGCGGATGCGCGAGCGAGCGCCAGCGAGCGGAGAGCGCATCACGCATAATATGAGCCGTTATCCCCTCGCGCGCTTTTTTCAAATTTGCTCGCTGCGTCCAGCGAGCATAGTATAAGCCACAAACTTGGCACTGTGCACACGAAACGAACACCCAAAGTTGTGCTTGGAGCCGCGAAAAAATTTTTATCCGACTACTTTTCATACGCTGTAGACACGAAAAACCTATTCTGAAAACAGTGTTACTTCTTTCCCTTTGTATTTTTTTTTCAGCTATGTAATCAACATGTGTTCGCCCTTTAAATTTTTGCCTGCGACACTTTCACAGTCGAACAAAAATGTTCCCTGGGGTAATTCCATCCGGAGATTTTGAAAATCGGGTTAATTTTTTACCCAGACCCTGTTTTTGGGTAAAAAATTGGGCATTTTTAATTGGTTGGAGGGTTTTCACCTGGTTTTAAGTGTTCGCCCTTTCAATTTTTAGCTGGGACACTTTCACAGTTGAACAAAAATGTTTCCTAGGGTAATTTCATCCGTATTTTCTGAAAATTTAGTTTATTTTTTTGCCCGGGCACTTTTTTGAGTTAAAATTGTGCATTTTTGAAAGTTCGTAGCATTTTGACTGAGTATCAGTTTTCACTCTTACAAATTTTGTCTGAGCTACGAAAAATAATAGGAAAAAAGTCTAGTCCGTAGTAATTCAATGCGCTGATCACGGATTTTGGGTTAGTTTTCTTACGTGAGCAACTCTAGATGCTGAATCGTGACGATTTCCGGCGAATCGGCCGTGGAAATCGGCGAAATCGGTCCAGAAATGAAAAACAAGAAAACTATGTTTTCCAGTGTAATTCAATGCGCTGATCACGGATTTTGGGTTAGTTTTTTTATGTGAGCAACTCTAGATACCGAATCGTGACGATTTCGGGCGAATCGGCCGTCGAAATTGGCGAAATCGGTCCAGAAACGAAAAACAAGAAAAGGGTGTTTTCCAGAGTAATTCAATGCGCTGATCACGGATTTTGGGTTAGTTTTCTTACGTGAGCAACTCTAGATACCGAATCGTGACGATTTCGGGCGAATCGGCCGTCGAAATTGGCGAAATCGGTCCAGAAACGAAAAACAAGAAAAGGGTGTTTTCCAGGGTAATTCAATGCGCTGATTACGAATTTTGGGTTAGTTTTTTATGCAAGCAACTCTAGATGCTGAATCGTGACGATGTCGGGCGAATCGGCCGTGGAAATCGGCGAAATCGGTCCAGAAACGAAAAACAAGGAAAAAATGTTTTCCAGGGTAATTCAATGCGCTGATCACGGATATTGGGTTAGTTTTCTTACGTGAGCAACTCTAGATGCTGAATCGTGACGATTTCGGGCGAATCGGCCGTGGAAATTGGCAAAATCGGTCCAGAAACGAAAAACAAGAAAAGGGTGTTTTCCATGGTAATTCAATGCGCTGATCACGGATTTTTGATTAGTTTTCTTATGTGAGCAACTCTAGATACTGAATCGTGACGATTTCGGGCGAATCGGTCGTGGAAATCGGCGAAATCGGTCCAGAAACGAAAAACAAGGAAAAAATGTTTTCCAGGGTAATTCAATGCGCTGATCACGGATATTGGGTTAGTTTTTTATGCAAGCAACTCTAGATGCTGAATCGTGACGATGTCGGGCGAATCGGCCGTGGAAATCGGCGAAATCGGTCCAGAAACGAAAAACAAGGAAAAAATGTTTTCCAGGGTAATTCAATGCGCTGATCACGGATATTGGGTTAGTTTTCTTACGTGAGCAACTCTAGATGCTGAATCGTGACGATTTCGGGCGAATCGGCCGTGGAAATTGGCAAAATCGGTCCAGAAACGAAAAACAAGAAAAGGGTGTTTTCCATGGTAATTCAATGCGCTGATCACGGATTTTTGATTAGTTTTCTTATGTGAGCAACTCTAGATACTGAATCGTGACGATTTCGGGCGAATCGGTCGTGGAAATTGGCGAAATCAGTCCGGATACGAAAAACGAGAAAAAGATGTTTTCCAGGGTAATTCAATTCGGTGATCACGGATTTTGGTTAGTTTTCTTACGTGAGCTACTCTAGATACCGAATCGTGACGATTTCGGGCGAATCGGCCGTGGAAATTGGCGAAATCGGTCCAGAAATGAAAAACAAAAAAACTTTTTTTCCATGGTAATTAAATACACTGATCACGGATTTTGTGTTAGTTTTTTCATGTGAGCAACTCTACATACCGAATCGTGACGATTTCGGGCGAATCGGCCGTGGAATTTAGTGAAACCGGTCCAGAAATGAAAAACAAGAAATCGGTGTTTTCCATGGTAATTCATTGCGCCGATCACGGCTTTTGGGTCAGTTTTCTTATGTGAGCAATTCTAGGTACTGAATCGTGACGATTTTGGGCGAATCGGCCGTAAAAATAGCATAGACGAAATTGGCCTAAAAACGAAAAATGAAAAACCTGAGTTGTCCGGGGTTTAGAAGAATGTGTGACCAACGTATTGTGATTTTGGTCCGACCTTTGGGGCTTATATAAAAGTCAGAATATTATCTAAAAATGCGGGAGACGCATATAAAAGGAGGAATATGGCCTTGTGTAAGCAGTGAAAGACTTGGCTCGACAACGCTTTTCAAGTCTCTGATGTGGTACACACGGATACAAGTACATAAGAGTCATATTTTTGCGCCGTTTATTTTTTATTTCGGTTGCAAGTGGCAACCCTCGTACATTGTAGACAAATGAAACTTTCACATTTGCTTTTTTTCTAGCATTTAGCGACCTCTAAAACCACTAAAATAACGATCAGACTTTAGATCGCTGACACTGGTTTGCACAAAGTGTATCGCAGAGGCATTGGGAACGCAAGGTCTCCTTCTGTGGCAAAGGCAATGACTCACCGGTTTATCCTGTCACAAGAGTTTGGTAAAAAGGGTGAAAATCAACGGAAGACAACACTTTTTGCACTGGTGCTGCTGTATGCACAGCGGTGCGTACGTCAGCAACAACGATAAAGCTACATGCAGCAATGTTTTGCAATCTCTGATGTTTCTGTTTTTTGCACAGAATTTACAGTATAGCCGATTAAACATGACAGTTTTTTTCAGGGTGCAAGGAGCGCGCGAATTTTGAATGAAAGAAAAAGAAGTTCAGAAACCAAATTGTATGCCAAATTTGACGCGTTTTTTTTAAACTTATGGATTATCCGTATTATTCTGTTCATTCTTTTTCCTTGCACACATGATTGGAAATTATGTTGGCATTTTTGAAAAAGACAACTCCTAGTCAGCGACTAATCCCGCCTTGATGGACTGCCTCATTTATTCGGCCATGCTGTACAGAATTTCGCACATGATGTGATTTTAGACTAAACTGAAGAGGACAATTGAAAAATATCTAGATAACTTCAAATTTTTTACGCTTTTCAGCAAGCTTTTAAACAACAAACGCGGCGCAAAAATATGACTCTTATGTACTTGTATCCGTGTGTACCACATCAGAGACTTGAAAAGCGTTGTCGAGCCAAGTCTTTCACTGCTTACACAAGGCCATATTCCTCCTTTTATATGCGTCTCCCGCATTTTTAGATAATTTGGCGTTTTTCCCCGAGTATGTGATAATCGTCTGAAACTGAAAAAGGTTATTAATCGAAGTCAAATGACATTCGAAGACCTTAATGCCTGCTAAGAACACAAAATGACTCACATTTTAATCAGAAAAAATAAGAAGCAGAACTCTGGTGCGCGCCACACACGGAATTCGAAATCCGTGATGATTAGTTTATTCGTTTTTGATAGATCAAAGGGATCAAATCAAAATTAAGAATCAGAAAAGCAGCGGGTTAAGTTATAGATTCGTTCAAGCCAGTTACGCAACACACCACAGTGCGGCGTGCGTTCATTTGCGTCCCGTTATTTCCGGCCCACGCATTTCCGGCCCAACATTTCCGGCCCACTCATTTCCGGCCCACTCATTTCCGACCCACCCATTAACGGCCCCGTTCATCTGCGTCCCACGCATTTCCGGCCCACTCATTTCCGGCCCACTCATTACCGGCCCAGCCCAATAATTTGCTTCCAGTGACTTCAACCGCCACCCACTGCTATATTTCTTCAAGAAACTCACATTGATTAGGCGGTTACACTTTGAACTTAGGGTTCGATTTTTTAATTCTTTTTTTCATTCGGATTTTTTCGTGATGCATCATGAAAAAATGCAAAAACTAAATTGATCATTTTCACCTTATCAAAAAGGCTTGGCTTAGGATTAGGATTAGGTTTAGGATTAGGAATGATTGGGATTAGGAAACACGACCTGGTTGTGGATCCACATGTCCAAATTTGGTAGAGGGGCAATTTTCATGAGTTTTTGCTAATTTTAAGAATTAAAATGATTGAATTTGGCTCTGTGTCCAGTGCAAAATTCGAACTCAGCGCGTCAATTCGGTTTGAGAAAGCTCCTATTTTTGTCGACCTATCAGACATGTTGTTGTTATTGAAATTGAATGTGCAAAATCAATCGGAACAAAGCAATAAATAAAAACACATCAACTGAATCATCGACGAAATTCAAACTGAAGCATTTGTTCCAATGTCATGAACAAATAGAAGCGATACGAAAACGAAAACTGAAATAAAAAAATTAAGTATTTTTGTTAAAAGCATGTCGGTGAGCAGGGAGTACAATTTAGAGTGCGGTTTCAGTTCATTTTCGTTGTCCGTGGCGAAATACAGCGCAGAAAGATGATTATTGGGCTGGGCCGGTAATGGGCGGGCCGGAAATGAGTGGGCCGGAAATGAGTGGGCCGGAAATGTCGGGCCGGTAATGGGTGGGACGGTAATACGTGGGCCGGTAATGGGTGGGCCGGAAATGTCGGGACGCTAATGCGTGGGCCGGAAATGCGTGGGCCGGAGTTGACCCCGCACCCCACAGTGCAGTTAGGTTTGTAATTTTTTACCAGATGTATAGATACATACTTTGTTCATTCTGTCCATGCACTTCGCTGTTGGTTGAATTTAACTAAACTGAATGAGCTACATAACAAAAATCAAGTTGCACAGAGTGTGTGAATGTTATGTAGATTCTGCATCCAGCAAAAAGAAACGGGCCAGTGGGCAAGTGACAGTCAATGTGACATTCTTGGTCAATTTGCAAGAAACAAATAAAGGAGCCGGTGACGGGCCAAAGAGGACTGGTGTTGTTTTTTTAAAGTTCCGACCTTCAACTCCGTGTTTTCTTTTTTTGAAAATTCATTTTACGAGCACAGCA
This sequence comes from Theristus sp. LFF4_11, assembly GCA_030248135.1. NCBI lineage: Eukaryota > Metazoa > Nematoda > Chromadorea > Monhysterida > Xyalidae > Theristus > Theristus sp. LFF4_11. The sequence goes on along the minus strand of JASANC010001619.1, from coordinate 90,179 downwards.
TCGTGAAACCCACACGAAATTCGCACGGAACTGTTTCCGAGATTGCTGATTGCTAATTGCTAAACGGATAGTGCAATTTTTGAATGACACATTTTATGCACACTTTAGAAACAGCGCGTTAATGCCCATTTCTCTGACAGGCAAGAACGTTGACGTCGAAAAACTGCATAAAAATTATAGGTAATGTAAAATTGAATATGCACAAAAACGAAACTAAAAGTCTCAGTGTTGAACTTCTAAAACCATGCAACACTAACACACCCTGTACAACTTGAGTGCAACTAACGGTAGTGTTGCTTCACGGACTTGAGTATAACCGATGCCCGATCCAGCAGCAAGCGCGACTATATCATTCCAAATGCAAAAATGACAGAGACTATTCAGCAAATGCGTAAAGCAAGAATCGACAAGACGAAAACAACAAAAAATTCCAGTGGAAACTGAACAAATTATGTACATTTTTCAAAGTACAGCACATGACGAGACTTCAGGCAGTTGGTGGCTCTTTTGATTTCGTTGATACCATATCGTTTTCGCAAATATCCACTTTATCCGAGGAAATTCTGCAGTAATGAATGCGCAAACTCGGAGCCGAAAAAGTTCGTAAGTTTGTTTGCGAGCGCGTTGCCAGTCCTTGGCGGCTGCAATGAGAGCAGCGTGATTTTGTCGCAGCGCTTCTTCGACTGTTCCAGGCGTGCTGCGGTTGCAAGTGAACCGAAAATGTCGCACGTTGCCACCTGGTCGACCAACTGACGACAATGCTGCTGCTCGGCCTAAACAATTGTCAATTCTTGGCATCCGCAAAATCTTGGCAAGCATTCAATCCAACGTCAGCTGGAAGATGTTGACGCCATTTGCCTTGGTAGCAGGTTTTAACGTCAGTAGCTTTTGTATTTGACGTCAATCAACGCCAGCTGGCGTTTTTAACGCCAATTTCCGTTGTAGTTGACGTCATTCAATGCTAGCTGACGTGCTTCAACACCAGTTGCTGCTGTAGACGACGTCATTGAACGCCAACTGACTTTTTTTATGCCAGTTGTTCTATTTGACGTCATTCAATTCCAACTGGCGTGCTTAACGCCAGTTGCCGTTGCAGTTGACGTCACTCACTATTAGCTGGCGTGTTTTAACGCCGGTTTTTGCCATATCTGATGTTATTTCACGCGCCAGTTTACGTCTTGTTGCAGAGTCAACCAATGTAACTGGTTTTAAAAACGGAATTTCGTTTATGGTTTTTGCTGTTTTCATCAATCTTGAAAGCGTTTTTTTTCATACCTGAGATCGACACGTTTCTTTGGCGGCCTTCAGGAGATCCAGCTGTTTGCCGTTGAGCGCACCCGTCAACTGGCCGCCCCAGGCCTCCCAGCCCCTTTGTGCGGCCACTTGTTGGCAATCGGCAAACAGCGCACGCACGACGTCACCAAGGAATGGTATGCAACCGAAAGGAGAATGTTATTCGTTGATGAAACTTCAGTTACAATACTGTTGTTTCTGAAGATCTTCAAAAAATCCACGGGTTTCGGAAACATCATCAGTTTCAATGTTGATCAATGTAAACTGATTGATTGAACTTGATTGGTAAAATAAAAAAACAGTGAATGAACCGAAAGACCCCCAAGAACAGAACAAGAGACCGCTGCCTGTATACCTTCGCCCTTTTTGAGGCCGAAATTCTGTTGTCTGACGAACTGATCCAACTGAGGTAGACCAAGGGGCGAGGGGCCGCCCTGGTGAGGCTGCAGAAACGTGTCGCGCGGTTGCACCGCTTGTTGGTGGTCGGCGTAGAAATGCGCCGCTGGCTGGACACTCCGCACCGGCTGAATCGACTGCACATTGTAATTCGGGTTCTGCAGCGAATTGGCTAAATTCATGAAATTGCCGCCAAGATGCGCCAAATTGGCGAGCAGTTTAATGTCAATTGGCGGCTGCTGCTGTGCGCTGACCACCGAGACGACCGTCTGAATAAACAGCCGCAGTATGCTCGCATGTCTGATCGTCATAATACGCGCGGTCGCTGTTGAGAAAGTTTGAAAAACTGTTTTTATTTTTAAATAATCGCTAGATCTAGGAGCAAAAACACAATTAGACGAATTAGCGAAATGAACACCGAACTTCCGTAGCAGGGCCAAGCCACCCAGATTGTGATTTGAGTAGCGCAGTATTGAGTGACTCACTCGGGTCATTTGGCCCGCGGCAAAATACCACGTAACACCAAGAAAATCCAGGTGCACGTTTGCATTCAAGTTTCGTTTGAACGTTGTTTTTGGAGCGGTTTGAAAAAAATCATAATAATAAAGTTGTTCTCGATTCTCGAATATTGTTCCAGTGGTTGACTTGACAAAACACTGTGCGAGAATTGTTTTTGACTGGTGCACAACATTTTGATCAATAGAAATATCTTCATTCGCTTGTGCGTTGTTTATTATTTGTCGTGTGTCCAAACCAGAAAACAGAGTTTGTCAGAGTTTTGCATGGTGCACCTGTTTTTTCCCAAAATTTTATTCCAATTTTCAGTCTGTTTCTCTGATGCTGAGCGGGGCAACACGGCCCAGTTACACAGATATCGCTGTGCATTCCAACAAGTACGTGGCTTGGCGTCGTGTGACTGGACTGCGCTGTTGAGATTTCAGTAAGATTATTTTAAAAGTATTTCTATTCTTATGAACGCTCCATCAAATTTTCAATGGCACCCGAACACGCACTGGAAGTGGAAGAACGATCTTGAGTCACCAGCAGTGTAGCAGCTGCAGAAGAGGCGCAAAACGTGCGTGTACGTCACAAGAGTTTGCACGACAACAAAAGACAGCTGGCAAAGTTTGTGCTGTGCACAAACAAGCACGGTGACGCCAGGAAATCACTCCTTGACGCATGAACATGACTTGATAAAAAGTTTCAACAAATGAACAAAATTATAGAAAGTTTAAGTGTGATTTTGGATTTGCGAATAGAAACTGACGCAAAAGCTGAAAGTCCTAAACACGAAACGCACAAAAACTTAGAGCACATTGAAGGACTACCTAATTGACATGCAGCTGCAGAATGCAGTACTGGGTTGCTTTGGTCTTGAATCAACCATTGGACGCGAAACACGACTTTCAATACAAACATTCGTTAAACACTGAATTTATTCGAAAAACAACATGTTCAACATGAGGATTTTTGAAACATATGACAACGAATGCGCATGCATGTATCGTTGCACTGCATGACATATCTGCATACAACTAGACTGTGACAGGTGAAAATGTGAAATGCATCGTGTCGAATGCAACGAATTTCGCTGCGAACTGTACAACAACACGCACACACTGCAACAAGGCAGTGCTGCGTTTGCAAAATCGTAAAACTTGTCACAAATCTACAGTGAATCCACAAATGCGCACACGCCCACGCTACAATTGGATTATTGCTGTTGTTGAAATGTTTGCATGTGACTCGCTCAAATTGTTGCGTTTGTCAGAAGTTTTTGTGAAGTTTTTTTTTATCGGAAAAGCAGTGGAGGCAGCATCGTAATGTTGACTGCTGCACTGAGCGCATGCACACTGCTAGAATTCATGCACAATTCTAGCTGCTAGTGCTGCTGAACGAATCACCGTTTCTATATCCGAAAACTGGTTCGATTCGGTGTATTTCATCAGCAAGGAAAAATTCGACGCAGTTACACGAATGACAAAAATAAAATTAAAAAAAAACGATAAAACAGCGTTGAACAATGGAAAGCAAAACACAAGCCGGATGGTGTAACAAGCAGCAGGTGTAATGCCAATGGCAGAAGTTTCACACGATCAATGAACATACGCAATGCTGCGCCCCTCCTTCGACCACTCAAAACTCGTCGTCAGCGACAACGATCGGATTGTGCTGTGCGTTTGCGGGCGCGTTCTGTCGGTGTTTGCTGAGTTTCTGTAGTCGATAGATGGCGTAGCTGCCGTATGCGAACGACACGACGCTGGCAAGCAGCATGAACAACGCCATCGCGAGCACCGTGATCGCAATCGCCTGGCGTTCGCCTGCCGTGTACGCTGATCGGTTGGGCGCCATCGTTGTGCCTGGCAAATGGCACCGGCAAAAACGCTTGCCACTTGAGTTCACAAAATGTTTGGCACACTTGAAACTATTTCTCTGATTTGCTCCCAAATGCAATCAGTTTCTTACCGTTGTGGCCTGGGTGGTGGCGTGTTAGATTCTTGCGCTCTTGTATAGCAGCCTACTCGACGGGCGTTCTGTAGCAAACGCTCACTACTGGCGGTTTTTTCGTTCATAGACCCGATGTAAGTGGCTATGAGCGCCATCTAACGCCACAAAGCCACTCATTCTGTTTTGTTGTGTGCGTGTTTACCTTTTCCCGGTGACACATAAGTGCCGGTGGCAATGCGCACGATCACAAAGACGCTGAGGAACACCAGCAGAAGGCCGAGCAGAAATGTCACGACGAGAAAGATGCATCGCACGATGGTGACATTGCGCGCACGACGGACGCTGTGGTCGTGGTCGACGATGCTGCAGCACCAGCACAACACGATCAACAGACCGGTGATCAGACACACCTGCAACCGGAAAGCGGCATTCATGAAGCAGTATTTAAGGACCGCGTAGCCATGTTTTAACACTGTTACGCGTCAGTAAATACTGCTTCATGAATGCCGCTTTAAACGTGTTTGGACACGAAGGGAATAAAGATCAATGAACAATCAAGAGTCTACAGTCGCTGTTGAGCAAGTTTTGGTGAGCTTTAGTCGAGCCAGAACTTATTGCTCAATACTGTTGTTGATTTTTTTGTCTCTCTCAGTGGTTATAGAACAATTATGAGCGAACGTGAAGCGGACGATTTTTTATTTCGAAAACAGCTGAAACAAGAAAAACGATTCTTTGCAACACTAACAATGGCCATGGCCTCCTGTTGCCACGCGATGCCCGGCCACCCGCGACCGGCCAGCAGCCAAACGCCACAGAGCAGGAACACGAACGCGGGCAGGCGAATGAGGGCGAACGCGAATCGGTGGTACCCCACGGACGGCTCCAGATGCAGCACGTCCCGCTCGCTCAGGATCAGTGCGCCTTCGCCAGGCAACGACTTCAACTGTTGATTGGTTGCAGATTGATCGGCGTAGTTCACCACGTAGCCGCTACGCAGCTGACCCTCCGGAATGACGGCGATTCGCTGCTTTGTTCGCAAGAATAATCAACAAAACACATCGGTTTTTTATCAGAATCTTTGGAACGATTCGTATTTTTTTGACGTGTCTCCATCGTACCTGATTGGTCACTGTTTTGCGCTGCTGCTGTTGCTGCTGTTGACTGGTGTAGTAATAGTTGCGCATGATACGGTCTTGATAAATCTTGCTCATGTATTCTCTGAAAGAGAAACCAGAATGAAAGTGCGATTCACTTGTACAGTCTGTCTTGCTAATATAAGCAACTATGTAGCTGATTGGTTGGTCATAGCAATTCTCAGCACTGATTGGTTGGTCATAGCAATTCTCAGCACTGATCGGTTAGTCATGAACAAGTCTCAGCGCTGATTGGTTGGTCATTACGTCATATTGCATAGATATTTTCCAGATGGACTGTCTGCTACTAACCAACCGATTAACTTTTTCTTTCGGCTGAAAACCAGCGTTACCTAGTCGGCACGACATAGCGGGGAAGGCTGCTGTGCCAGTCACCCTCGGCACTCTCTCGATTGTAATAGACGGTCGCACGGTTGGAGCCAGCGGTCACCGTTGCCTGAGATCGGTGGAAAAAACGTAAAACAGGCTAACGATTACATTGTACCTTTGTGGTTTTAATCAACGTTTACAGTACCTGTTCTTGCACGCCGGTTCCACCGCCCATGTTCCGTGCAATGTAATCCGCTGCGGCAACATTCTCCGATTGAGGGTAATTGGTCGTCTGAGAATGGGATAGCAGATTGTGCCGGGTTGGGATTGACACGCATACGTCATAAGACTCAATAAATTCAACCATTCTTCATTTCAATTCATTAAGACTCATTTGAATTCAAAAAATTCAACCACAAGCGCAACTTCATAAAAACAAACCATGTTAATTGGCGTCGAAATTGGTCACTGAGCAGGTAAATTTCGTTGATTTATGAAGACTACAAGTTTTTACGACAGCACCATGGGTTTCAAATGAGTGACTGTACACAGATTGAAAAGCTGCACACCTTTAGCGGTGCCCACTGCGGTGCCGCACGCCCATCAACGTGATGCTTTTGCTGTTTTGTTCTTAACTGCCTACCCGATCGCCAATAAAATGTGTCACTTTTCTGTAATTTTCAAACACGGAGGTGTAAACAAACGCTACAAGACAACATCTGAAACGTTGCTGACTTATTGCTTTGAAAAAATGTTCTTATCAATTCGCATGGGTGTGCCGTGTTTTTTAATTCTCTAAAAAGCTACGTAGTATTCAGCGTGTATCAAGTTTTGCTGATCGATGATAAGCCATGAATACGGTATTTCTTCAGTTTTCTTGATAAAAGGACAGCGTACGTTTACGATACGTGTTTTTTATTCAATTGTTTTTGTCTTGGCGACGAGAAAATAAAATTGATCGGTTTGAAAGCTTTGTGAGGCTACAAAAAGCTTAAACAACGCTAAACAATCTAAATGCTATGTCAAAGGTTTAATCGAATAATAAACACACGTTACCTGCGCCATTTGAAATTGGTTTTGAACAGCAAGTGTCTTCTTCGACGTTGCAGAGATTTGAATCTGGTTTCAAAAGCAACAGCGAAAAATCAAAAAAGTTTATCAAGTGTTTAGGAGAAGCTAAAGCGATTTGCAGAACACGCGGCTACTCCGGAAACTTCTTTACAACTGCGGCGATCCCCACACCTAGTAAAGTTTACAACTTTGAGCGTGACCAACGGGAATTACACTAACGGACTGGTGAACATGAATGGTTCATAATAAAACTGGATATTTTGTTTGTGGAACAAAATTGACAAATCCGTTGGTCATTTGGCACTCTCGATATGTGGCAAAAGATGCTCAAAATCATCGCACAAAATGACATCCTCTTGATTACCGTATTTTCTGTGAGTGCAGTTTCACCGTCAATTTTGACGACACAACGCTGTGGGGGACGTAACAATGAAAACTGAGCTCGAGTTTGTTGCACTGAAAAACTGATAACGCATTTATGGGTGACGATTATACGCTTTTTCAATCAGTTTAAAAAGAATCAGATAAGACGGGTTGCAACGATACTGTGGTGAATGAAATGAGCGTCATTTTGGTAAAAAAGACAAAAAAAAATCATGAAAACAGCATTTTTTCATTAATAATCATTTTGTCATTCACTTCGGCTCGTTCGGATCATCGACCTCATAACCATCGGGTAAGGCGTTCACCACTGGGTTGTGGAACAACGTTTTCAGACCACCCCATGGGTATTCCTGAGAACATCAAACATAACCAACCACTGAGTCGAATAAATTCAGTCAGTGGTTACAAAGTCTAGCGGTCCGCTAAACACAATTATTGATTTTTCAGATAAAACCTTGAACCGAACCCCAGAAGTGCGCCGATACAAATGCGGATACGGTATGAACGGCTTGCGTGGATGGTGACTTTCATCGCGAACGTACAGCGCTGCGTTCACAGTGGACAGAAAAAGGCCGGGAAGCACGCAGAAATAGGCAAACTTGCGCCAAAACGCACTCGCTTCTGAAGGATTAGCAGACTTTCTGTTGGCGTTTTTGACAACAATTCAGCAATGAAATGAATTAGCCAACAAAACAAACACAGCTCAAACAAGAATGAAACCAAAAATAGAGTGTTACCATGGCCCCCTCACCACCAGCAGCGGCAGCTCCTTTCAACACATTCTCTCTGTAGTTGACAAAGCCCCGTTGTCCCCAGAACGGCGTTCCTCCACTGGCGTATCGACGAATGCAAAATTGGCGCATGCAACCAAAGGTTGTCACATGACTGAGCACAAATGAAGGTATGCCACGCGGCAACATGATGACAAATTGACGGAGACCGAGTTATTGATTATACAAAAAGATTGCAAACAACAAACACAGCACCGAAACCGTGCACTCGTGTATTTATCAACTTTTTAGGTTCTGCGACTCAAAGGGTTTGCAGGCGTGAAAAGAAACTGGTTTCAATCTTTATGTGGCAATTCAAAGTTGCCTAAGTGACTCGGCCCTATTTAGGGGACTCGGATCACTTTGTCAATTTTGAAATCCCGCGTCGTGCATGAAACTGTTTACCTATCTATGCGCGCATTGAGTCTCGGACCAAAATAAAAGATCATCGCATATTATGAAAGAGCTAGTCGTCGAACAGATAGAGCGGCCGCTCGCGCGTGCTGGTGCACGGTTCAACACCCGGCCGTGCAGCTTTAAAATTTCAAAAGTTAAATGTTTTATTCTATTTTTCAAAATTGTTAAATCCAACATCAACACACTCAGACGAAGTAATTCCAACGTTTGAACAAAAAAAATGTAGACGCCAGTTTCACGAAACCATGGTTCTTTAACAGTACTGGAAAGCTAGAGATGTAAGGGTCAAAAAAAATTTTTTTTTTAATTTTTTTTAAAAAAAAGTAAAAAAATAAGCATTTTTTTTTATTTTTTTATTAAAAATTTTTGAAATTTTTTCTTTAATGTGCCCTGAAAATGCCGTTTTTGGCATAATTTTTCGAAAGTTCAACAAAAATTTTCTTTGACTTTACCTTGTCACTTAGTCTTCAACGCTGCAGGTGGTATTCTGGATTGATTTATCGACTGTTTTCAGCCTTGGTGAGTGATGATCGACTCGCGCATTGAAGTACTTGAGCGTCGCAAAGGCTAGTTCAACAAATTCCGATGTCGCTAAGGTGAGATAGAAGCAGAGAACTCACATTTACGCATCGTTTTTCAGGATCTCGAAAGGTCGAAATTGCACTGTCTGCCACTGCAAGCGTAACTCCGTTGGTTGCTCGTTGCTGTTTCGCCTCGTGTCGTCAGGATGATCACACGGTTTGTTGTTAAACTTGTTTCCGTGTTATTTGAGGTGAATTGAGAGGCAAAACACGAGACGTGATGTCATCGGTGGGAAAATGGGGTCGCCGAAACCAAGTCTGAAATTTTCACCCTCCTCCCATATGAGTGGGGGTCATATGGTAAGTCGGTGGCTCCTCAGATGGTGATATTCGGACTCCCTGAAAAATTCTGAACAACTTTCATTTAAAAAAAAATTTAAAAAAAATTAAAAAAAAAAGAAAAAAAATAGAAAATTTTTTTTTTCTTGACATCTCTATGGAAAGCGGACTGCTTGACTTGTTCTAATTGGAAACAGCCAAGAGTTGACACAAACAGCTTTCTTCACCGTAGAAACAATTTTGTTGTAATTTTTGGGTGTTTTATTGAGTCCATTTTATCGAGTTCATGAAACCAATTGCAGAAACTTGTATTACCGTGTCTGAATAAATTCTGAAAGGACTTTGAACTGAAGTAAAAAATGTCAAAAAATCTGCCAAAAACAAGTCCTCACGAAATTCTGGGAAAAAATCATCGACAAGACACTTTTTGTAGACTTGTGCGGAGTTTTTTAGCCGCCTAAAGGCGCGTTTAGCAATTAGATTTTCGTGCGTACGCACGGAGACAGAACTTAAAAAATGGCTACGCGAATTAGAATTTCGTACGCATGACTGTCGTTCGCACGTAACGACTGTTTTGCGCGCATGATTTAGAACGTTGTCCGTGCGCACGCAAAAAAACTTGTGCCCACGCGAATTAGAATTTCGTGCGTGTGACTTACGTCTATCCGACACGACTGTTTTGCGCACGGGATTTAGAACGACTGTTTGTCCGTGCGTAAAAAGACAAATGCGCACGCGAATTAGAATTTCTTGCGCACGACTGTCCGACGACTTTTTGCTGCTGGCAGCAAAAAGTCGTTCGACGGATGTGCGGAAAAGTTCATATTTTCCAGTGTCTGTTAATTTTAAGTTGAAAATCAAGGTATTTTAGATGTTGGGGCAACGGGAAAAAATGCTCAGTTTTATTTGGTGGGTCTACTTGCCTGTTTTGAAAAGAAAGAAAACTGAAATCTACTGGAAACTGTTGTTTTTCGTTGTTTGTTTGTTTGTTCGTTTGTTTGTTTGTTTGTTTGTTTGTTTGTTTGTTTGTTTGTTTGTTTGTTTGTTTGCTTGCTGGTTTCGGAGAAGGGGGCTGCTGGCTCCAAAAAAGCAAAACAGCTTCGATCAGCTTCTCTGTCACCTGCGCTTCGTCGAGCGAACTGATCGGCGTCGGCGGAGATTTTGGGTCAGCATTTTCCATTTTTGAAAGATCCAAAAAAAAATTTTTTATATTTTTTTTTTATATACCAAAACTGAAAGAATTTAGATTTTTACATGCGCTTCTTGAGAACACATGTGATAAAAATGCAAAATGGGGAAGAGGGTAGGGGAAGGGGAGGGAATGCAAGGGAGATGATCACTAAAAAATAAAATTTGTCAATTCCCGTTTTCAAATTTGCTAAACGAAACGACTGTTTTGCGCCCCGCATTTAGAACGACGTGCGTTCCGTGCGTACGTAAGAAAAACTAATTGCTAAAATAAGGAGAGGCGTTTTGGTTTCAGTTTCACACACAATGCCATGAACATGTTCAGACTTGCCACTGCCAGTTTGTGCTTTTTTCACGTACCAAACGTTTGTTTACTTCCCGCATTTCACGTGAAACATTGCTTTTGAAAAAGCGCGCGCGCGTTTCGCGCGTTTCTAAAAGAACACACACACACATAACAACAAAAGAAGAGCGAGCGGCGGGCCGCGGGCGGGCACAAAATGGTCAAATTTTGAACAAAAGCCACGCTTTTGCTCGAAATCCACCATCAACGACCCTCCCCCCGGAGAGTCCCCGAGTCGGACCCCGACCCGATCCCGAAAGCTCTGGACTGGAACAACCAGCTTTTTTTGTGGTGCTTGTTTTTGTTTTCTTCTCTTGTTAGGTTTTGCAGATTGGATTGAGCATTGAGAGAATCTGAAAGTGTTTCAGCGCGTTGACTTGACTTCGGGTTCCGTTAGATTCCATCTTCGTTCCATTCGATCCCCCATCATTCATAAATCGACGACGACGACAAACAAGAACTGGACAAAAGTGAAACGACGGCAGTTAGTTGAAGACAACACAAAACGAGTATAAAAATAAAGCGTTGAAAAAACAACGGAAATTCGAGGCGAGAATGTTTGAAGCAAAACTTGTCGAAGCTGCTTTGCTGAAAAAGATTGTTGAGGCGATCAAAGATTTGGTGACTGATGCACCTTTCGACGTTTCGGAAAGTGGCGTTTCATTGCAGGTTTGTTGGTTTTTTTTGTTTAAATCTTGTTTTGTGTATATCTATTCTATCTTGTGTTTCGTTTGGCTTTGATGCACACTTTAAACGATAATGGAAAGTAACTGGAATTGGAAGCAATGTTCGTGATTCAGGAATATGTTTTTTAACGAAATGCTGTGAGCAAATTGGTTTCACTCTGGCTTTACTTTGTTTTACTTTACTCCCTCCCTCCGAAATGACACTTTGATGGCAAAATGTGGTGTTTTAGTTGAGTGCAATAAAAAAGCTGGTCATGGAATTATTGATAAGTACATCTGCTCTGAGTTTTTTGATGAACTCCCAGAGAGCCATTTTCTGTCTTTTTCAGGCAATGGACTCCAGCCACGTGGCGTTGGTCTCGTTGAAACTGGAGGCGCACGGCTTCGACACGTTCCGTTGTGATCGTTCGCAGAGTCTCGGCATCAGCATGGCCACGTAAATTGCTTTGAGTTTTTGATTTCAATTTTTTAGGTTCTGGCGAAATTCGTTTTCATGCATCGAGAGTTTTTGGCGATCTGTCGTTTTCATCTGATTTTCATGGATTGATTTTGATGATGGATAGATGGTCCACCCCACCACCGATATCGATCTCTTGAAATTTTGAACTTCTGATTCCGGCTCTTCTAGAACCAGGAAATGTACAAAGGTAATGCCGACAGACCGTGATCCCGATCTCGAATCTCGAGATTTTCAGCTTGGCAAAAATCCTGAAGTGCGCGAACAACGACGACACGGCGAAACTGAAATACGAGGAGGAGAGCGATCTGATGTGTATCTCGTTTGAATCGACCAGTCGGTTTTTATTCGTTTGTTTTGTTTTTGAAAAGAAAAATAGTTTCGGATGATTGGCTGAATCAAAACTGTACCCGCTAGCTAGTTGCTCTGCACGGTAATACTGAATTGGCGCAAAATGCAGAGTGCCAGAAAAAACGCTCAACTCTGTCCCGGTTTGATAAAGGCTGTTCATTCATCCTGCATCTCTGACTCTGACAGCCTACGCAAATAAAAGAAATTGAACTGCAACATCAACATTCGGTTCGGCTCATCTTGGCCAATCAGTCAGTTGCGCAATTGCAACTTGCAATCGAACAAACACAGACTGCTCGTGTTTCTTTCTCATTTCTTCATTTCTTCTACCCGTCCAGAACACAACCGCGAGCAAGACTGCGAGATGAAACTGATGGACTTGGATGCGGAACACCTCGGCATCCCCGATCAGGAGTACGCTTGCGTCGTCACGATGCCGTCTGCGGAGTTCCAGGTGAAAACAGAGCGGCCCATAAACCAAGCTTGCTCGTTTTCAGTGCGTGATTTCGAAATCGCAAAGAAACGCCACTGTCATGTCGGAAGTGATTGCTTGGTTTGCTGTATGAGAGAGAGATCTGCCTGTATGAGTTGTGCCTTGCTTCATCATCAAGGTGAAATCTCATGTGAGAACACGGATTCCTTGCGCAAAGGGCAGTTTCATAAAACTTAAAAAGAGTCAATCAGTGCTACGCCACTGAGCCCCTGAACGAAATCATAACACGTCACAGTTCCGTTTTTTTCACGTGAACTGATTCACCAACATTTCAACGTTCAACTGTCTCCGATTCAACGTGACGTTAGAAAATTGAATTGTGTTATTTTTGTGATTTCATTCAGGGGCAAAATGGTGGGGCACTAGTGGACTGGCTTTGATAAAACTGGCCTCAGGTTGTTCGAATCAAAATTGGTGACTCGCACGTTGATTTGTTGCTTTACGCAAGATGATTCGTTGAAGTAAATAATCGAGCAGTGCAACAGAACATCTGTTTTAAATTCAACTGATAAGTACCGTACAACAATGAAAGTTGATCAAACATCGAAACCGTTGGAAAATCTTTTTTCCAGAAAGCGTGCCGGGACATCGCCACCTTCAGCGACAGCCTGAACATCACGGCCACAAAGAACGGCATTCAATTCCAGGGACGTGGCGATACGGGATCGCGTAAGTGGCGTTTTTTGTGTGGCACTTTTCACATGGTAGCTTGATTTTTCAGTGTCTTTCGTGGGCCAGGCCCAGGCCTCCGTGGCCCGCTTGCTGGTTTGGGATGTGCTTCCTTGTGCGGTCTGAGTTTTTGTTGACGTGCCGAACGAAACTGAACATAACAGTGGCTAAGGTCAACAAAGACTCACCTCACCGAGCGGTGTTCAGGCATTTGATAAAAAACCAGCTGGGTGCCCGAGTCCTTGATGATGGCATTCTGAACACCATCTCTGGTTCAGCTCAGCTCTGAAAAAAATCCAGCTCTGTCTGCAGTCGAATTCTGACTTATAGGGACTCAGCTGATTGGTTGGCGATCACGTGATGCATGCTTTCTGTGCAGGCATTGCTGTGGGGGGCGTTGTCTGTCCTGCTTAGAAAGCGTGCATCACGTGGCCGCAATCCACTGATTGCCTATAATTTCGAGTTCGATTGTAAAAACTGCATTTATTTTCTTGCTATCTGATGTTGTTGTTGTCGATTGCCATGGTGCCGGCAGCATCTTGGAGGGGCGTGTAGCCAAATTGCTGGCGTTTTGCGACCGGAAGTCGCCGATTCCACCTATCTGATCGGGTTTCTCAGCGAAATTCTATATTGTCAATTTCTGTGATATTTTCCAGAGACGATCCGTTGGAATCAGTCCGGCTCGGCGGACGACGACTCGCAGGCGGTGACGATCGACCTAAAGGAGCCGGTGAACGTGACATTCGCGATCAAGTACATGAATCAGTTCACGAAGGCCACGCATCTCAGCGACACCGTGACGCTCTCGATGTCGCAGGACATTCCCATCGGTGAGCACACGAGTCGATCGGGTGTTTGATGTTTTTGGTTCGTTGGGAAGCTATAGTTGAACGCTAAATTGTAGGCAATCAGCTGATTGGTTGGTGGTCACACGAGGTGCATGTTGTCTGTACAGGACGACAGACGACGCACCAAAGCAATGTCAAAGCATGCATGCACGTGACCACCTTGCCTACTCATGGTGTCTTACACTTCTCTGGTTTTATGCCGTGCACTGCAGAATAAAACTGACTGACTGACTGACCACCAGCCAATCAGTGGATTCGCTATAATTTAGAGTTCGACTGTAGCTTGCCATTCGCTCCGAATTACGGCCGGAGTTTAGTGCTTTTTTTAAATTTTTTTTGAAATCGGTGTAAAATTATTAAAAAATAGAGTATGGCTTGAGGGACACTGACAATTTATTGACGCTGACTTGATCCATTTCTGGTTTTGTGCAAAATTCAGTTTAGCCAAATGACTTTGCTAATTACTTTCTTAATTCAGTTGGACGTGAGTTGATTTTTTTCTGGTTGATTTTTCATTAGTTTTACATTTGTCAGAGAGCTCCTGCTCCACACACCCTGTGTTTCTCACATGATTAGAAGAAATAATGAATGACTATAGAATTTGGACACTATGACTGAGACTGAAATACAAAAAGAAAAATCAATAAGATGAGCTTTTTTCCAGTGATCGAGTACAAGATCCAGACGAAAGCGAGCGAGGACGATGAGGCGACGGAGATGGGCTATCTGCGGTTTTATTTGGCGCCGAAAATCGACGACGACGAAATGGCCGGCGAGAATTGAGAATGTTTTTTGTCGTTTTTTTCTTTTGTTTTTTATTTCAACCGGGTGCTGCTCTGGTTTGCTTTTCAATTGAAAACTTTTGGTTTTGACGTTTTTTATTCTTACTTTCTCGTATCTCAACCAAGCCAGTGACTTTATCGTGTTTGATGTTCATTCGATTGTGAAGTCCTGAACTGTTTTTTAGTGCTGATTTAATTTTGTTTCACGTGGGGTTTTTACATTTTTTGCTCATTCAATTCAATGACGATGTCGTTATGACTGCTGTGTGGTGTGCTGGACGCTGATTGCGTTTTTTTTCAATCTTTTTGTCCTCAACATTGTTATGCAATTTGAGCGGGTTGTTTTTGTTTTGTCTGAAGTGTTTCGCAAGGTAAGTTTGGAGATAAAAAGCCCCGGTTTGAGGAAGCTTGCAGCAGTTTTTTTTGTTTTCCGATCTTTAGACCTAGACCATAACAAATGATAAAAGCATGGATTTCATTTTGATCTCGCGTCAATTCGCCTCTTTTTCTGGTTTTCTTAACGTTTGTGAAGTTTTAACTGAGCGATTTTCAAATTGTTGGTAAATTTCTTTTGTGCTTTTGTATTTGTAACAGCACAGTGGAAGGCTGGTCTTGCAGCCAATCAATCAGCTTGCGAGATTTGAATGTTCGCGCGCGCGGAACTTGCTTTGTTTTGTGAATTTTGATTGTGAAATATTCTCTTGTCTTACTGCTGTTTTTCAATAATCTTGTTCAGCCATGCAATGTTTCCTGTTGTTTGAATCATGTTGAATAAAAACGGTTTGCGTGTTTGTTGAAAGTTGGCGGTATTTGGTTTTTAGTCGGAAGCCCGTGGAATTTCTCCATCGGTCGTAGTAATTTTTTTATTGCATCCCGTTTGTGCGCGTGGAAGAGATTGTTGCAGAAAAAAGAAGATCAACAAAACTTCACAAGTGAGTGCGTGCACAAGCAACCAATCAACGTTGACCAAGCCAAATGGAGGTTTGTTTGGTGGAATACCAGTTTACGACAACTTCGAGACTGAACCACCGCTTTTACATTTTTTACGAAGAAAACCGACTGACCAAAAAACCAATTTACCACATTTCCTGTCTCATTTGCGTTTCAGATTTGCGTTCAGTTGGTGCCGTTTCACAGAGTGGCAGAACACTGCAAATCAAATTTGCTTTTTTTATCATTGGCACCTCTTTTTTTCTCGTTCAGTTTCACAAAGGATGCTGTAGTGGTGCGTGCAATCTTTCACCGAAATTGCTGCGTCATAAATTCGACCGCCAGAGAGGCGCCACTACCCCTACCCCACCCCAAATTTTTATGGCAATCTGGAGTATTGGTGTGGTGTGAAAAAAATAGCTTGAGTTTTCGTGGAAAACCGCCACAAGTCACGGATTTGCCAATCTTTATTTTTTCATTTTTCAAGTTTCATGCTCACCAAATGGTGTGTGGAAGTCCATTGTTCTTGATATGTGAATTTATTAACAAAATCTGGCTTGCTGATTTGCCAGGCTACGCCTTATGACAACTTTGACAACCAATCATCAGTGATGCAAATGACGCGAAAACATGGAATTCTATGAAGTTGTGTTTAACTAATTTTTCAACTTATGAGCATTTTGTGACAACAGTGAGAACGGACATGAACCCTTTTATAGAAGACCTAAAAAAATCTGGATAAACTCAAACGAAATTTGTGCACTGTCTCGATTCTTGACAATACTTGAAAAAAGCAAAATCGTATTTGTTTGGAAATGATACAAGTTTGATGAAAAGTGTTCTTTGCGACGGGTCCCTTGAGGACAACCTTTTTTTGGTTTTACAAGAAGGATAAGACCAAAAGGACGTCACCAAAAGTGTTCGATAAAAAAACTAGCCTTCAAATTTCACTTCGACCCTACCAAAAATTGTCAACTTGTCATTCTTGTCTGTTATTTCAGCGTGTTCCGCATGTTTTTGACAATCCCGCCAGGCAGACAAAATCAGCGAAAATCACCGACCACTTTGTGTTAATTCGATGCTGCTTTCTCAAACGGATAACCGGTGAAAGACCATAGACAATACACCTTTTTGAGCCGTGATGATCTTTGGTTGTCATTTTGTTAAGAGAGCGCATTGCACTTTGAACTTTTCCGACCTCTGTCAGTTCATCATGTCGTTCAGGTTTCACATTTCAGAGAGTTCCTTCCCGAAAAACGAGCGTTTTTCTTCAAAACGGAACACCAATAAGTAATCTGCATTCTGCACCCGTATAAAGCTGAAAGTGTTGAATGGGATTGTGCCGTATATCTGAAGCTTATACTTGTTATTGCGGTGCAAAAGCACAACCGTTTTACGATTCATAGCAAATATTGTTTTGGTGTTTTATGTTTTTCCTGTTGTTCTGTTAGAAACGCGGTGCAGCTGCGGCCAAAAGAAGTCTAGCGTTTTTTTTTGTTTCTGCCGCTTTTTGGCTCTGCCTGGCTGTATCAGAAAAAGTGCCTATATTCTACCACCTCTCAGAAAACCGCCTTACCTCTTGCTTTATGTTCACAGTCTTACTAACAATAATCTGCGTTTTCCTCTCCGCCTTTGCCACTGAAAATATGGGTTTTTATTGCAATGTTGTTTTCGGATCACCCGTTTTAGCTGATCAACGTTTTTTGTAGACCAGACAAAACTGCGAAAACTGTTTGCCATGTAGCTCTGTCAGAAACTTTTTATGGCTTGTTGACTCCTCGGTGTGTTGGCGCTTTTTACAATGTTTATTGTTTATTGGTCAGCTGACAGATTTGTGAAAGATCGACGTTTGTGTGCGGTGGAAGGAACATTCGCGGTTGTAGATTCAGTAGTTTTGTATGGCAATGGCAGGCAACTTACAAAGAAGAACATTTCCGATTCTTTCTGAACGGAACCGCAATTGACTTTTCATTCAATCCGTCATTCATTGTTTACCTCTCTCTGGGCGTCTGAGCAAGCGTTGGCTCATTGTGTGTGCTGTTTCATCTCAGACGCTATTTGTTTGTCCATCCTATTTGGATTTTCATGGTTTTTAAGCATTTCGGTTTTTCAAGAATGCGGAATTTCCAAGAAACATGAAGAAGAGCGGCCAGAAACTGCACAAGTGGGCGCGCAAGTTGTCGAACTCAAGTTTACAGTCGCTCGGTCAAGATGCACCCGGCCACAGTAGGACCGGACAGAGCCGGCCTCCGAGTGTCACGGAGCAGCAGTTGTTGCAAAAGTTTGTGCAAAAAAGAAAAGTTTTGTTGCTTTTAGATTAGCTAGCAGTACTCATTTTTTAATCAGTTAGGACTTGATTAACATATTCAAAGATTCAACTTCAGTGCATAAAGTTCGCTGTTTGCGGTTTCGCTAGATACAGATGCATAACGCGGTTCCTGCTGCTGCCTTACTAGTCAGTGTGACGGACACTTGGCAGAACAGAACTGCCCAAACCGTTTCACCCAGGAACAATGATTTTTTAGTCAAATCTTTTTTCAACAAGACAAAAGTGATTAAACGAGATTTTTCCAGATACTACGAAGAGGAAGATGAATTTTTGTCAGAGATGGACCAGATTCGCAAGTCGATCACGTCACCGGACAGTGTCGCCACGTCGGCGGTCCGTACAAAGTTTTCACTTTTTTTCTTCTTTGAGGTTTCAACTCTGTATTTTGAGATTTATCAAGCAAAAATAATTATGTTTTGGGTATGTTTTAGCTGCGCTGATGCGCTTAACCACACAGCTTTTAAAAATCGAAACGCACTCCTGTCTGTCATTTGTTTGGTTGTTCACCTTGTTTTCTTCTTCTTTGATGCTATCAAATCTGTATTTTGAAAACTCACCAATCAGTTTTGCTCGGAATGAGCGGTCTTATTTCGCGATGCAACATATAAACATGCCAGAAATGTAACGATCGTGCTCGTGCTCAAAATGTGCAATTTGCTGATTGGCTACTTTTGCATTGGAATAGCTGATTGTTTCCATTGCACAAGAGCTCGACGCAGCTGAGCGTCGTGCCAGGTTGATTACTTCAAACGTCAACTGCCAAACTGGCAATTCAGAGGCAGCCAATCAATGTGCAAAAATATTCCCGCAATTGTGTGCCATTTTATTTATTGTGCTGAAAAATGACGAAAGCACAGATTTCAGTGCGATTTCTGATATTTGCAGGCAGCCGTCACGTGGAGTATGGCCGATGACTTTGACATGGCTCAGTGTTCGTCAGCGGCTGCTGCAGCAGCGGCCGGTGGCGATGTCGACATGAGCCGAAGTCGCATTTCGCGTCGTCTCGCGCGTCACCAACAACGAAAACAACAGTTGCTCGCTTCGTTGACTGGCGAATGCATATCACCGCATACGGATCTGCTTGGTGGGTGAATGAAGCACGAGGGTGCGTTGCACTCATGAATTTACAGCAGAAATCGCACAATTGTTTCATCATGAATATTGAAAAAATCCACGTCATTGCATAATTTTTCCATGAAGGAATTGTGATGTAATGAAGTTTGGTTTGAAATTTGCAGTATCAGTTCGCTGATTGCTCGAGTTTGATATGAACATTGCTGGATTCAAAAACATTCCCATGCCGTACTCAAACTAAAGATGCAATGTGATCCACTGAATTTTAACCATCTCTCAAAAAGATACCCGTCAGTTTGTGATCCAACAACCATAACTCTCGTCTGAGTTGTCCAAATTCGAGCACTCCCACCAACCACCACCATACAGGTTCGTTCTGCCACCTGATGAACTACGTCGTGCATTTGCGCCGCGAGAACCGCCACCTCCGCAAGCAGGTCGCGTGTCTCGCCGAGATGCGCAAGATCGAGCAGCTCAAGAACGACCTCCTGCGGGCTTCGTGCTCGTGTCGCTCGCAGCATGCCGCCGACGCGCCGAGCGATCCGAAGGCGAACTCGCAGTCGATCGTGAATGCCGGATCGTCGTCGGTGGCAACCGGTTTCGATGGGCTGAATGAGCTTGCAGTTGCAGGCGGCGCCGTTTCGCCGATTCACGGCGCCTAT
Organism: Theristus sp. LFF4_11; assembly: GCA_030248135.1. Lineage (NCBI taxonomy): Eukaryota > Metazoa > Nematoda > Chromadorea > Monhysterida > Xyalidae > Theristus > Theristus sp. LFF4_11. Next base: position 70,265 of record JASANC010001619.1, on the reverse strand, counting down.
CGCAAGAATTCGGCAGCGGCGATTCTCGTGACGACGACGGCCACGACACAGGACGACAGCGACACGAATGCGACTGAGTCGTTGAGGCCGCCGCCGGAGCCGGCCGCCGGCGGGCGCAATGGTCGGTCGCGGGGGTTTTGCGGGATTCAAGAGTTGTTTTTGTTGTTGGGATTTTTAGGCGATGTTTTTAGCCGGGGCTAACCCAGAGAAGCGTACTGAACGCCATTCAGTAGGGCGCCCATTGAGTTTTCTCTCTCAGTAATCGCCTATTCACCCCTCGGCGGGGCTCGATCCCCGAGCGCGCAGACTGTAGTCTAACGCACTACCACCAGGCCACGAGGGTGACGAGGGGATTCAAGAGAAAACAAAGATGAAGAAGCTTCAGATATGTTTTTGTTTAATTTGCGCATTGTTGCATAGTTTGTTTGTCCTTTGTGCAACCGCCTGAAACTCGCAACAAACAGGTCGAATAAAACAACAGCACTCAGAGGCACTTCACAACCTCAAATTGTCTAGAAATCGTTTTTTTTTAGCAAACAACGGCCAACGAGAGACGAGCACACCAAGTACAACAGTACCCGACAACGTGACCGACGCCAAACCGGTCACTTCATCAAAGACGCCGTCGCGCAGTTGCAGTGTCACGGCGGGCCTGAATAAACTTGGCGGGCATTTAGAGACAAAAACGGAGCTGATGAAAAACAACAAAACCACCACCACCACCGCCAATAACCACCAGCAGATACGGCGTGGTGCAAGTTTACGCCAGCCGACAACAGCGAAACATCACTCAGTCGCGACGACGACGACGACGACGACGACGTTCAATTTCAACAAGAACAAAAATGTCGAGACGAAATTATTAATAACAAACGGTGACAGCGGTGATAAAGACGCATCGCCGCACGAGAAGAGTGCCGGAAAACAGCAGAGCGACAACAACGGCGAACTGCAGTCAGAACGGGCGAACTTGACAAATGAGCTGAAGAGTCTCGTCGATGAGAAACAACAAAAGAACCAGCCGTCCGCAACAACGTCACTGTTGGCGGTGAATGTTGTTCAGGCGCACACCCACAACAAGCAACTGTCCCCTAGGTAGAGCACTGAAGTTGTTCGAATATTGTCTTTTTTGTTTTTTTTTGCCCTATTGCGCCCCCACCCCCTCCCCGCCGAACTGTTTGGTTTCAGTTTCAGTTTCAGTTTCTTTGTTTATCGCTGTTTAGGACAAACAAGGGGACAATTTTCAAAACAAAAACAGAAATGGCTAATAGGCAGTTATGTTCAACAGAGCAACACTGCTTGGTCAGCTGACGAGAACGTTGGGCTTTTTGAAATAAACTGTCTTTAGTGTTTCAATGTCTCGTCTCAAACGAGCGTTTTTTTTGTTGCATTTTGTGTTCTTTGTAGTTTTTTTGTGGTTCTTCTTTGAAATTTACTTCATCGCGCTATCATTTTCTCATTCGCTTTGCTTTGTAAAATTTCCAAATCTTTGTATGATTTTGATGTACGTTCCCTCCCATCCCCCGGTTGTGATGAAGGATAAGGAATAACTAACAGTTTAAAAAACGACGCAGTTTCAATTGAATAATGACACTTGCCTTCTCAGTGCGCTCTTTGTTTGCGCCAAGAAAAGGGTGGTTGCTCCCTGTCGTTTAGAAAAACTCACTTTTCAGCTGCTGTTTGCGTTTTTTCCCTGACGGTTTCAAAAATCACGCGATTTCCCGAGTGAATAATTGTCTGCTGATTTTGCGACATTCGTAAAATAGTTGCAAAAGGTGCGTTTTTGTTGTAAACTACTGTGGCATAATCATGCGATTGTAAACTTTAAAAAATTGACAATTTTACAGCAGGATTTCTCATTTGTTTATGTTTCTGCCATAAATCGCTGACTCGGCTTTAGGTCGTGTCATGTCATTCAAAGGCTGCCAATATTTTTGGGCGAGGTGTTTCACTCAGTTTCTGTGCTTTCTTGAAAAAATGCAATTTCGTCTGTCAAAATTTACGATTATTACGCATTGTTCTCAGAAATATGCGCGTTTTTGTTTCCACTAACGCATCAGTGCGGCATCACTGTGTCTGTCTCTGTGTCAGTGTGTTTTATCTTTCAAAAAAGCTTACCGAACTGAAGTTTACCAACGTTTTTTGCGCCAAACCTTTACGTCAATTCAGAAACACTCGCGCCGGCGAGGTAAACCCCGGCACGGCACCTAAGCCTTTCCTTTCGTTGTGTGTTTTCAAAAACGATTGGAATTTATCTTTGCGACACGCATTTACTGTCGTTTTTTTTCTCGCGCAGGTTCTGCCTAAATCTGCCGCATTTATTCACACTCTTTACAATGACCACTATTAATCTTCACTGAATCGGTTTGTGCCACGATAATTTCTATTCGAATGCTTTGTCAAACGTCTGTGTTTGCGTCTCTTTGACGAAGAAAACAGAAATCTGCAAATTTTCAGATTTTTCAAAAGTTTGCATTGGACTTTTTTGGTCGTCTTCAAAAAATCCAACAAACGTCGTCATCTGACTGTTGTTGTTACATAAATGCACGAGCCTGGCGTGCTGATTAGTCCACCCATTTTCTTTCCGACCAATCAGCGTGCTCGATATTTGTGTATGATCTTTTTTCATTGTGCGACTGAATTTCTCGCGCTGTCGGATAGCAAAGTATCTTCATGTTTATGCACACCAGTTCATAATTGTTCCTGTAAATGACAGAGTCCACGTTGGCAGTTTTGAATCGGCGCACAACCGCGAATCAGATTCGAGTCGCAAGATCAGAAACACAGGTTTTTTCCTTTTTAAATTCTTCAATCAATTCGCTTTTCCAGCGCATCCTCCGCGCAGAACGTCATGCTGAAGACGACCAAGATCCCGACGCCGAAATGTACGCCGAGTCGACTGGAGGTGCCGCGGACGAGCGCCAGCCTCGAGATCAGGGACGGAGCGCAGGAGTCGCTCGCAACGCCGCCGCCGCCGACGACGCCGACCGATTTTAGACGGGTGCGTGCGTCTTTAGGATGATGCGATGGGGGGATTCGCAGGGAAGCGAATGATTGGCATTGATGAGATTCACTGCAGTCCAACTCTAAATTATAGGGAATCAGCTGATTGGTTGGTGGTCACGTGATGTATGTTTTCTGTCCAGACATTGTTGTAATGAGGCGGATTTTGATTTGCACATAATGCATTCATCACGATCACCAACCAATCAGCTGATTCCCTTTATTTTAAAGTTCGACTGTAGGGGAAACGCGTACGCGTAGCGGTGAATTAAGGATGACGCCAGTGTTTTTCTTGGTTTTTGTGCAGCCAGTATTCGGTATTTTTAGCATTTTATAGCCGAATAATGCAACAGAAAAATAATTTCGAGTAAAATTAGGAGTTATGTGTACGTCGACTCAAATTGTGTTCGCGTTCGCGTGCGCTTGTGCGTGTGTTTATAATTCTGCTGCATATCAAAACAGGATGCACGGTATAGTCTTCCAACGTTTAAGCTAAGCTAATTCATTATTGAACGCATTCTTGGCATGCTGATTGGCTACATCCATCATCCAGTCCAATAAGCACATCCGCATCAATCATCTCTCTCTGCACAGCCTCCAAGCGAGCGCATGATGGCGAGCACTTGTTCAGCTGACGTCTCATCGGCCAGTTCCGCACAGCCGTCGCCGCGTTTCGCGAATCGCGTGCCGAAGTACGGATTTTCGCCGCGAAACCAAAATACCGCCATAAACAATGCGAATAATGCTCGCAATTACATGAACACGACGACAGGAGGCCACTCGAAGTTGGGCGTGTCGAAGGCGAAGGACAGCGACTCGGAGCAGTCGGATCAAGTGTTCACTGAGGTGAAATTGCGGGGTGTTAGAAAGGAAATTTTTTTTTAGTTGAATGAACTGAATATGTACTTTTCTTTTTTGTTGTCTTTCTGTGGGGCGCACCGAATCGTTCGATGAGTCTCAGAATCGTTCTCGCAGAAAACGACCTGTCCACAATCGTCCCCGATATTTTTGCTAGTCTGCAAATCATAAAAACCCGATTTTTGCGATATCGCTATGAAGTGTTACTTGGTTTCTTTCGGTGCTGCTAGGCTGCTGATTGGTTTACTTGAATTCGGTGTGGGTTGATTGGTTGACGAACCGATTGTGTCCAGAGAATTGATGCCTTTTGATTTGAATAAGAATATAATTTTTTTTTCTGAAAGGATATGAGGGGGTTGTAATATTTAGGCCGAGAGAAAAGGAGAAAGGAACACGCGCACCGGCTCGTTTTTGCAGATGATACTCGTCATCTCTTCCCTGGCTTACACGTTCTCTCAAACAGACTGTACTGTCTTTCAAAAAATATTCTCTGCAGTTTCTTTCTGCGCAGGTCTCACTGCCAACGTGCAACCATGACCAACCGCACGGCGGCGGCGGCAGCGCGGGCAGAACGCGCCGCTCGCTGATTCGTCGCAACCAGCAGCAACAACAGCAACACGACACAAACCATCAGCAGGCAATCAGCATCGAGCAACAGTCACCCGAGAACCAATCGCCGACCGACACGACCACCACGGTGTCACAAACGCCGAGCTCACCGACGCGCCGCGTGCAATCGCCAAGTTTACTGGAACGATTGGGCGGCTTCAAGAAGCGGCTGACGGCGTCGATGAGTCGCTCCGAATACGCAGAGCGACGGAGTCACACGATCGATGGTTCGGGAAAAAATTGCTTGTTTGTGGGCAGTAAGCTGATTGGCTGAGTTTTGAATAGGCTTGTCGTGTGTGCTGATGGAGGAACGTATTTCGTATTTTTGATGATCGTTCATAGTTCACAAAAACATTTTTAAGTCACACACCCAGACGCTATCAGTCACTGAATCACATATGTTGTTGTTGTTGTTGAGGATTTTAGGCGATGTTTTTAACCAAGGCTAACCCAGAAAAGCGTACAGAACGCCGTCGAGTAGGGTGCCGATCTAGTTTTTTCTGTCATTAAGTGCCTATACATCCCTCGGCGGTGCTCAATCTCTCGAACGCACAAACATCTAATCTAACGCGCTAGCACCAGGCCACGAGGGTGCCAGTTTGGGTTTATGATTCACTTGTTTTTTCTCGTCTCCAGGCTCTCAACTGCCTGATCCGGTCAGTCCGGACGTCGAAGTGGCCCCACAGAGTCACTCGGTTGCTGCGTCCGTGCGCCGGGCGTTCGTCAAGAAACGGAAACGCAAAATATCAGAGTCCGATTCGATGGCTTCCTCCGACACGGGACGCCCGTATAAGATCATCGAGCTGCCCGAAATCACTTGTGCGTTTTTTTAAATTTCAGTTTGTCATTGGACAAATAGCTATTTTTTGCAGTGAAACTGAGATTTTCCGTTTCCCGTTGAAATGTGTAACCGCGTTTTTCTACTTTGTGACGCAAAAAACATGCATTTTTTGCTGTCAAACAAAACTGACAGAGCGATAGAAACGTTGATTCTCTGGACCTTGTTTTGATGCGAAAGCAAGCAGGTCTCAGAAATGGGAAAATGGAGCAAATTGCTTTTCAGACACGAAAATCCAGCAGCACCCGACGACGTCGTCAAAGGCGACTCCGCAGAAGCAGCAAAACAATCGCGACAAAACGGCCGATGTGATCGCGCAAATGCAGAACTCACTGACGCCGGACTACATTCGAAAGATGCAAGCGTGGCAGGACGCACGAGCTCGTCGTCAGCAATCGAGCCGAATGCAACAACAACAACAACAACAACAACAAACGCAACGCGGCTGCACCAGGTGAACAAGGGGAACGATGGTGTTTGGTTGGATTGTTAACTTGAAAATTAAAAAAAACCGGTTGGATACTTTTTTACAATAAAAAATATCTTACTGCATAAAAATTATGAAAACGTGTGGGCGAGGCTGATTCTTAAGGTTTTCTGCACGGAAGGTGAGAGATGAACAGATTTTGGTTGACAATTTTACAGTCAGTCAAACATCTGCTTCTGTTATCTGCAACAACTCACACATATGACTCACTGATTGGTTGGCTTTGAGTCGCATTTTGTTCAACCAATGAACACAACACAATAAACTCAAATGAGACCGTTCAGCCGGTTGAGTGCACCATAATAACTTCCAGTCGACCAATCTGACTCACAATCAGTCTTATTCTCATTACTGTCATCTGTTAGGTAATCGTTTGGCACATTATTTTTACACACGTCAAACTCCGGATGCAGTTCATCTTTCATAATGCGAAACAAGCCGCTTTCCAATGTTCTGCATGACATGCCACTTGCGTTGTGAAAATTGGTTTTCAGTGACTCACAATGGAAAAAAGTGTAAAACCACTGTGGGATTTTTGTTATTTTTTGAAAGCGCAATTGTTTGTTTTCACACAATAACTACACACTTTCATTTCCACATAATGCCCCGCGTATTCGCGCTGATCTGTGTGTCATTTCACTTCAGTCCAGCGCCAAAACCAGCAACCGCTGAGCAAAATCATCGTGATTCGTCAATAAACAAAGATGGAACGTTGGCGTGCAACACTGGTTGGTTGCTTCGCTTTTGTTGCTGCTGATTGCTGATTGGTTCGCGCTATCTGTACGTTGATTGGTTATTCAATGTAATTTAACCACTCCTTGAAATTGTGTTTTCGTTTTCTCGAATTTCTTTACTCATATGGTGAATTTGATCTGGTTTGGCAATAAATTGGTTCTTCATGCCTTGTGCCTTGGATGTGCTTTGTGACGTTTTTGAGAACCAAAATTCAGCCGTTACTAAATTTACCAATCGATCTCTCTCTCGCTTTTGCAGACCTCCGCGCCCTAAACCAGCATCCGCAACTTCCATCGCCGGTGTCGGTGCCGAAAATCGAGATCGAACCGAAAACGTCGGTGCAATCAGATGCCGAAGACGAAAGTCGCCGGACGAATTCTCGCGAGCGAACAAAAACTGCGATCGAGCGTTCGAGTCGTCGGAATAGCTTCAGTACAGCGGACAATCGAAGTCTGTCGATGCCTTTCGACAATGAGAAACACGAACTGGTGAGCTTCGGAGCGCGAAATACCAATCACAATCAGCAGAAGAACTACGACGACATCTCGAGTTTCCTGTCGTCGAACCCGTCGCTATCGGCCAGTAGACTGTCGGGTAAGGTGGCATTTGAATTTTTACGTTTTTGATTTAGAACATACTAATTCGTTTCATTTGGTTGGTTGAGCGAGAATTCATTCGAAAATTCATTTTATAGTCGAAGTGTCGAATTTGTCGCAAATAGGCTGCTTTTGAACTTGGCTTACTGTTTAGCTCTAGAAACAATATGATCGGCGCGCCAGATACAAATTCTTGAGTGCAATTGATACAACTTACAGTTTCCAGATGACTACTAAAAATGATCAAAATTTTGCGCACAAGCACAACACTCTTGTGTCTTGTCAGTGAAATCATCAAACTCAAATCAGTTCAAATCATTTTTATCACCGAAATGCAGTCTCGGACGACTCAGTATTCGTGTCGTCTGGCGATCCGATCGCCCCGACTGCCGGCACCGCCACCGACGGCGAACGTCTGCTGTCGCAAGTCGTGACACTGCAGGAGAAAAATGGCGCCTTGTTTCGCCAGTTGATGGATAAGACGCAACAGTATGAGAAGATTTGCGAACAGCTGCTTGCGCTAGAGAAGGAGGTCAGGACATAAGGGTTTTTGAATGCAGCCAGCTGCGTTTTGAATGCAATAAATGGGCGCACTGATTGGTCGTATCAGAGCATAATGTAGTCAATCAAAAAGTCTGTTTCAAATACTGTTTCAAATACTGTCCTTCAGTGCAGTGTAGCTTGGCAGCAGATAAACAAGTGAAACGTGCTATGGTTTGCTTAGTTTGAGGCTGTTGAACGCAACGAACAGCAATTTTCAAAAATGAAGCTCACTAGACTCCAAATTCAAAATCAATGAAATCATCCATAATACTGTCACCAATCATCGACATTATCATCAATTCATTTCTGCAGGTTCGTTCACTGAAAGGTCGCTATCGGTTCGAGTCGGCGCTGGATCATTACGCGCAGGAGCGAACGCTGCCAACTCATGTGCCCGTCGGGCTGTTGTACGATTTGGAGGCGCGACTTCGAGAGTTGGACGATGAGTTGAGACGCGTGAAGAATGACACTCATTGCGCGCAGGTAAGGCTTGTTTGTTTTAGTTTTAGACAAAGAGCTGGTTGGTTGGTTGCATTTTTGCGATCGGTTGCATGACGATTGGCTGGTGTCTGTCGCGCGGGCCAGGCCTGTGCTGTTCTGAATGTCAGGTTGTTAGTTGCTGGTTGTTAGAAACCAAAAGGTGTTTGATTTGATAGTGCTGCGAATTTGAGGTTAGGATTGGGGTGGGTTAGAATTCTGGAATCTGGTTTTGTTTTCGCAGTTTTTTTCAGTTTTGGAAACTTTCAGCAAGCCGTCTTGCAAGACCACAGCCGAGAGCAAATCGCGGCACAACGTGCGCTCGATCAAGTCGAGAAACTGCAGCGGAGTCACTTCGATTTGCTACAGAAACTGTCTCCGTGTGAGTGCCCGGCGACAGTTTATATTCAGTTTTTTTTCTTGTTTTGCATTTGTTGCTCTTGTTTTGTGTTGTTTGACACTTCCTATGTGTCCGTATGAAAACACACTCCAAAACCAGTGAATGGAGCCTGAGCCATTTGGAAGCGACGAAACTGCTTCATTTTTTTCAGGCAGACCCGATTTGCAACAGAAACTGGATGCCCTGCCACCGTTGGAGATGCTGTACACGTACACCATGGGTTTGATACGAAAGGTTGGGCTTGTGGTTGAGTTGTTCGTTGTGTTCATTTGCCCCACCGCACTTACGGATTCGCCAAAGCACGATACCGGTGACAGTGCATTTCTATTTTCCGTAATATGAGATTTCTCATTTGAGCGTTTTTCTTAATGTTTTTTTCATAATGCAAAACACCGGTGTTGCTTGAACCGGTTTACCGTCCTACACACTAGACTCCGCCCTCCCCATTGTTCTTGCCATTGTCTATCCACTGTTCTGTCCTTTGCCCCACCTCCCGATTGTTCTGCTTTTGCAGCTCCGCCAACTTCGCTCGCAAATGTTCGAGTGTCACGGCGCGAACGCTCGCCTCGACATCGAGCTACTGCAGTCGCAATGTTCGCTGCTGTTGGCGCACGCGCAAATCGAACGCCACAAAGTGCACGTGGCTGCACTGCAGCAACGCAAGGGCACCGTGCAACGTGCGCACAGCTTCCACGGACAGGAGTTGATCGATCGATTGGTTGGTTGATTGACTGACTCATTGAGTGGTTGATTGGTTGAGTGATTGGTTTGGTTGATTGATTGATTGAGTGATTGGTTTGGTTGACTGATTTATTTGTTAATTCGTTTATTAATTGATTAATTGATGATGATGATGGGGTAAACAAGGGATTGATTTATTGGCTGATATTGCGCGATTGCTCATTGTTTTCTATCATTCAGCGATCGATTCATTCATTGGTCAGTTTTCTGCAAACATTCCATGAATTCCACAGGTGAACACGGAGTTGAATTTTTTTCTGCCGTTCAAATTGCACGGCTCGCGAACAAGTAAAGCGTTGACGAATGAGCATCGACATTCGATGTTTGAATGCGCCGAGTCGGAGCCGAATGAGACTGATCTGTTGGTCATGTTTGAGCGATTGACAAGTTGGTTGTTGCGTTTGGAGTTTGTTGTTCTTTTTAAGATTTTGTTTTTGTTGTTGCAAGCACACTTTACTGCATATTGGCTTGATTATTGTTAGATAGAGTTACTTGGTTGGTTTTGTAGTTATTTTCACGCTGCTCAAGTAATAGACCAGCACAAGATCACTGCACAGTGCACACGCACAACAGAGAATACGTATCGGGTCGAGTTGCACGGATTGGTCATTTCCAACAACACGCCAGCCAATCAGCGTGCCGTCTTTCAAAAACGTAGATTCTGATGCTGATCCCAATTTTTTTGCAGCTCACTCAGCCGTCACCTACGACGACGTCGCAGCATGCGAGTACGCTCGTGGCGGTGACGGTGGTGTTGGTGGACACGAGACATCCGTGGATTACAGCGACCACCCGCAGCAACGCATCAACCACATCAACCACCCGAGTAGTCGGCCTGCATCCGTGCAACATCAACACCCGCCAGCACATCAAGCGCCGTCCTCTAAATTCCACCACCCACAGTCGCCCGTGCTGCCGCGCGGTGCGCTCGTCTCGTCGCTGCAAACGCTGCCGGAGGGTCTGCCGTCGCAGTGGAGTCGTGGCGGCAACTCGTCTGTTTTGGACTCGCCACTCGCGAAAATGCGCAATCGATCCACGCGACCGGCGCACGATTCGAGCAGGTCGCTGTAGTTTCTTTGTGTTATTTAAATTAAAGATTTCGAGTTTATTGTCGAAATTGTCAAAAAAATGCAGTAAGTTCAAAAAAACGCTACTCATGAGGCGGATTCTGTTGCCAGGAGGCTGAACTGCAGATGACGTTCGTATGACATGAATGACTTGACCTGGATGACTCATTTTATTAAGTTTTTTTGTATCTCACATAATGCCGTTAGCCAAACAGCGTGTTTGATTGTCTGATTGTGTAGGTCTGTTGTTTGTTGTACGTCCACCATGGCATTTTTTGTTTTTTGGACAATAAATAATGTTTCCGACCCGAGTTCCAGGCCAGTGAGTTTGATCGAAGGGCCCATCGCCACGCCACCCGTCGTCCGCAAACCGTACACACCGCGAGCGGAGACGCGACGACTTGGAATGACACCTTACGGCGGTGGTGCTACTGCGGCGGCACTGAGCAAACGCGACAGTGGCGACGTCATCCGATCCGTTGGACCGGGCAACGTCGCGCACAGGTAACACGATGCCATCCTTTCAGGTTTTGCTGTTCGCTGTGGTTTAAGTGCATTTTTTTCTGGTTGAGTCGTTTTGAACGTGCAGGTTGTTTTTGTATGAAAAGTTTTGTCGGGTTGGTACACTCGGGATTACTTTTTGCGAGATGTTTGTTAAAGTACTGATGCACTTTGTTCTCATATCAAACAGTGACCGACAAACACACAGGCACGGATGCGCTAACATGCGCGCGTCGCTGTAAGATGCGCCTGCTTGTCTCTGTGCATGGGGTAAACAAATGTTTTGAGAAAATCTCGGCCTTTGCCCTCCTGCACCTAAAGCGCGGTTAATAAAACTGTGCAACGTAAACATTTTCGTTCGATTGTAACGATTGCAAATCGAGCCCACTGATTGGCTGCATCATGGTTGGTGTGCGCCAGTCAGACTCATCCTTGCATCGCACTGGTCCCAGCAATCGCAGACTCAATTTTCAATCTAAAAAACCAGACTCAATTTTCAATCTAAAAAAACCATCCACTTCTCGTCAGCAACCTCCGTTTGAACAACGTCGGTCAAGTACGCCAGCTGGCAGCAGCATTCGACCACCAGCAGCCGGCCGCACCCGGTACACCGCCGCTCCTTTCGCGGCCTCAGTCGCGCGCAGGCGTTCAGGAGGCGTGCTCGGGGGTGCCCGCAATGTACCACCAGCATAACTATAGGTAGGCCGTAGTGGGCAGCTGCTGCATGGGGCAGTATTCTTGACGACTTGCAAGCGAAACTGAAAACTAAAACAGATTACGACTGTGGTTGAGTGAGGACTGCGCTGATTCGGTCGTGTACCAACAGAGCACAGCCAATCAGCGAGCTCGATCTGAATGTTCGTAAACGCGCAACACAACACTTGCATTTCTGAGCGGTCTTTGCGAGTAACAAAGCGCGTCCAGCACTTGTGATTACAGTCTGCAGGGATCAGCAATAATAACTGATCACAGCCCTCAAAGCAAAAAAAAACTAACGAACTGAATAGTTCAGAACATTTGCATGATACATTTGTCATAACATAATTTTCGCAGACCCGCAAGCAGACCAACGAGCGGCCTGCAGCAGCATCAGCCGGCTGGCAATTACGGCTGGCCTTCGTGCCACCCGCCCGCCCCGCCACGCCTACCGCAGCGCACCGGCATACCGCCGCCAGGTGAACGCGATTTTTGCTGTTGCATTTTTTCTGGATCAAAATACCAAGAACCAAGGCTCCGCAACCTTGTTGATTGTTTTGTGCTTTTGTGTATGATGCTGTATTCCTGACGGCCCGAGGATCAACTGTTTGCATTCAAGACTTGGTTAAAAAAATATTGGAATAATCTTGTCTGTCTGTCGGCTATGTGCCCAGCTTTGCTGGTCCATGAACTGAGCTCCCTTGGGCATATGCGTGACAGTTACAATGTTTCGAATCAAATCAATCAATCCAATCAGTCTTTCAATGTTCTGGTCGTCCCTCTTAGGTCACATGCACGGTGTGCCACCACCACCACCGCAGAAGGCGCCCTCGCAGGAACCGACGCAGCGTCCGTACGACAGTCCGCCTGCGCGACGGGCCGGTGGCCCGGCGTGGCGTTTATCTGCTCAACAACAACAGCAACAACAACAACAACAACAAACACAACAAACCATTCTCAGCAATCAACCGTGTCGACTCGCCAATCTCGATCACACGAGCAGCAGCACACCGTCGCCGCACTACGAAACGCTGCACAGTTCACGGTTGGGCGCGACACCGCCAAGCGCGCGGGCGCATCAGGTGGTGGAGGGGATGGTTTTTTTTGTTTTTTGTTGTTGTAGGTTTGAGATTTTAGGTTCGATTTTTTGGACACGGTCTTTTTCTGTGTTAACGCACCCATTTTCTTGTACTGGTCAATGCGTTCCATGCCACGTTCTGCCCCACCGTCGCACGGGTGTGATTCGTGCTGTGGTGATTGAACGTGAAGTGTGTAGCAGAACATTTGAAGCGCTTTCATGTTTTTTTTAATATTTTGAAAAATCTTCATAAGCAAGCCAGATCAAACGAATCAATCCGAATAAAATCCAGATCCTCGATGGAACCGTAATAGAGGGCAGCAATCAACAACAGCAACAACCGGCAATACCGCGTACACCGCAACGCCCACAACATCTGTTCCACCGGAGTAACCTACTGCCGCAGCTCAGTCCAAAGGAGCAAAATCGGCGTCAGTTCTTGTTCAGCGGCATTACCGGCGGCAATAGCAAGGAAACTGCTAATGCCGCGCGGGTACCCGCGACGTGCTCACCACAACCGGCCGGGCAAACCCGTGGTTCTACCGCAGACAATCAGGCAAACACGAAGAAACCGTCTTGGATCGCGCGGCTGACGCATCATTCGAAGTTGACGAAAAAGTAAATGATTTTTGATGATTTGAGATTTTTTAATTTTGCAAGATTATGATGCAATGAAGTTGTTTTTTTAAATATTGTTATTGATTGTCACTGTGTGCTTGTTCGATTTCTATTCGACTTTTTTGGCTGTGTTTTCTTGTGCATTTTTTGTTGCTTCAGTCAATATTGCCTTATGCTACGATTTTGTCAATAATCACGATTCGAATATACGTGCAAAGAAAGTTTGTTGTTGCCAAATTTTACAGATGTTTTATAGACGCACTTGCTTGTGCCAAATTGTCACTTTTGATATCAATTTTGAGATGACTTGATAATTCGATCATGTTGATCATTTTGTTCTGTTTCTTGTTGAGAATAACGATCACTGGCTTCAAAATCCTTTCAATCTTGATACCTCGCCTCGCCACAAATCTTGACGAAAATTCACGAGTTGATTTCATTTATTATTGTTTTATTCTTTTCTTAAGATGTGACTGGTGTACCTGACACTTCACGACTGCCACAAAATTATTCTTAATCAAAAAACCAACGTTTCAAAATCTGAACGAATAAAACGGAAAATACGATTTGTTCAAATTGCTGTAACTGCTACTCAGTATATTCAGTGTGTGTTCGCATTTATATCGTGGCCATGCATTTTGAGAGAAAAACGTGAATAAACGAAACGAAACCTTGAAAACTAGTTTTCGACCATTTTTTGACATCCTGTGGAACTAACTGTTTTTGGTTGCAAGCAAAACTTGCAATGCCGTCTGCCGTGCTTGCGGCAAAGAATTTCTGCTGTTCTTTTTTCAAAAGTTCGCTTTTTTATCAACAAGAAACGCCACGGTATTCTGCTTATCTTCTTATTCTGCTGCTGAAGAGGCAAAATAGCATGTTTTTTGTTGTTTGGAACATATATGTACGTGCAAGTTTTGTAATTTGTTTCTCCGTTCAAAAAACGAACCAGAACACTTCATTTGGCATTCGAGTTTGCACGTACATCTCAAGACGACCGAACACTACGGTATTTTTAGTTGCTTCAGTGATGTTCCACAAAAAAAGATAATAATTTTTCTGGCAACAGAATTTGCACGTACAGCCTTGAAAAAAAACAAAGCGCTATTTGGTCAGGGTCTCCATTTCACGGCGCAGATTTGTTTTATGGCGGCTCCACTGTGCGCGACTGTATTGTCAAACAAACAATGACAGAGTTCACAAAATGTGTGACACACACACACACCTGCTGAGTGCTGATTTGGTGAGCAAAACGAAAATAATGGCGTTTTTTATTATCTTGCACTTTGAGCTGAACTTTGAACACAACAACATGACCACTCGTGTTCCGGAATTGCGTCATTGAATCGTTCGTTATATTGAACAGGAAAAGCTGAATGAACGTTGTTCAGCTGTCCCCATGCGCATTGCGCACAGTATAACTATCAGCCGTTTTTTTCATGGCTCCATGAATTTTGCTTGCGCTTCAGGTTCAGGTTAGTTCACGTCGTCAGGATGCAAGCAATTAGTTTTGTGTCGACTGTTTTTTCTGTTTTCCTTATGATGTTCGTTCACTTTCCAACAGCTGTGTCAGTAAGGTTCCATGAACTTTTGTGTTATTCTGTATCCCATGTTCTCATAAACAGTTTCGTTGTCGACGTTACAATCTGTTTGTTTGGTCAGGTTGGTTCGTTCATTTCCACCCCATTACACCATATTGAAATCAGTCGCATTCAGTTATTAATTTCTTGTCCTGAAAAGAAGGCTGGTGTGGGCTTCAAAAGCACGTATTTCAAAATGTTTCAAAAAGTAGTTTGGAAAGCATAGAAATCGCGATGGCTGGCTTGCTTTCTTGGCCTGTTTTTTTTATTTTCAAAAAACTTTTATTTTTATTTTATTTATTTTGTGGCGGTTACAAAATTTTAGTGTTTTGTGGTTACAAAATTGTGGTATGTCTTTGGTTCCATCTTGTGTTTTCTGGTTTCAAATCTGAATTTCATTATTGTGAAATCAAATTTTTACTGGATCAATATTTTCTCAAAGTAAAGCTGAAATTCTTTGAGTTCTGTGAAATTTATTGAATTGCTTGTTTTTTCGAGAATTTTCTTCGAGAATGTTTTGTTTTCAAATGTCAAGTGCTCCAGGCTGCTGTTCCATAAACACCAGGCGGGTTGATGTTTTTGTCTGTCATTTTATTCAAACAACAAAAAAGTTTAATCGATTTCTTTGTAATTTTTCGTTTAGACGCATTCATATTTAAAAAAAATAACGAAAAAGGTAGTAGTGGCAAGCTACATTGTTTATCGGCAGATACAGTAATTATACATTCCATACGTGGATATTTTTCTTATAAAACTTGATAAGCAAGCTAGGAACAACCGTAAAAACAATGCCCGGCCCGACTTGATGAACCGCTTTTTTCTGCATTTTGATTTGAACACAGGTTCTCCCATTTCTTATATTATTGCTTTTCTCGCGGCTCCGATAACGAAAACAACAAGCAATTTTCAAAACTGCATCAGCTGCTGTTTTACAGGGTGGCTGGCTCCGAATTTATTTATCGACAAATTGGTCGGGCAAATTTCGTCGCTTTGATTTCTGCGCGATTCCAGTTTGTGCTGAAAAATTGGTGCGCTTTGATGAGTTCGCATCTGTTTTCTAATGTCGGTAAATTTATGATTTCAACATCATATATTTCAGTTTTCCAGAATCTTAGCTTATGAACCCATTTCTGTCCTGCCATCATGATCACCGTGTTCTTTTTCGATTATTCTGCTTTTGTGTCAATAAACACAAGCAACACCACGAACAGTAAACCATCAGTGGCATCGTTCATGTGGTGTGTCGTGTCTCGCTGTATTTCTTGCCCGGGACATTCCAAAGGCTACAAACATCTAGTGTGCGTGTCAGTCAACAAAAAAACACAAACCCTGAGAACTGTCAGCCGATTCAAAAACTGCAAGTGCACTTGCAGTGCCTGTTCTATTTTCGTCTGCGATCTATGGAGATATTTCAGGCGAGGATTCAGGTGATTTTTTGTGAGAAATCAGCTGTACTGCTCGTCAGTTTTACACTCCTGGATTTTTCTACGCCACGATGGCGGTGGCATGACATGTGCCTGATGATCGACTTTTTTTTGATATCATACAAAGTCCATAATGTGTCCAGGCCACGTGTTGTGCTGAAGCAACCTTTATGAAACATCGCCTGAAAGAGTGTCTGAATTTTTTTTGTGTTTTATGAAAACATGATGACAGTGGTATGATACATACTAATACGCCTGCAGCTCGCTGGTTGGCTGCATGATCGTTGCCGGCCAATCAGTGCATACCGAACTCAAATGTCACTAATCAGCTTACCACGCGCTAATTAGCACCCATTATGTGAACGACTGAACGTCTCTCTAGCATTTATGGATTATTTAAAAAAAACCTGTTCGTCAGTGTCCAGTTTTGCAGTTTTTGGCAAGCTCTAATTGGCCCATTATTTAGCATGTGTGATCTGTGACCAGTTCTCCGGGCCTCAGTCCTCCTTTCCTCAGTTCTCCGTCATCCATTCCAGCCCAGACCGCGTTGCTAAGCATGAGTCAGACTTAGACAAAACACTATTCATTCCATTCCTGTTCCTGTTGCATTTTTATTATCATCCTCATGCATTTTGTATCTTTGTGTTTTTCGTGACAATTTTTCCGTACACACCAACAGGAATCAAAACTTTTGTAAGGTGTATTTATTTTACCAAGCCACTCTTCTTTGATTCTCGTGCAAAACTTTTTGCTGTTGCTGGATGTTTTTGTTTCATTTCACACGAATCTAGTTTTGTGTTGACCGGAATTTCCGGTTGTCGGAGCTTCTTTTCGGTGTTTTTCAGCTAATGTTTTTCTTGATTTGTTCCATATCAGCACATTTCATGAAATGTTGCAGATTTTTTATTGACACAAAAAACTCCTCAAAAACAATAACTACCCACCACGTCCAAAATAACCAAACTAAAAACAATGGTCGCTAATCACATTGACGTGCTCGAAAACGAGGTGAACAATAACGAAATCGTGCGCCGAAAGGACCAGAAGGCGATGGTCACGGCTAAATCAATAACGACACAGCTGCCTGCAAATGCAAACGGATTCCATCAAACGAATCGCGAAATCGAAACCACCGAGCTGAATAACGTCGAAGAAATCAATCAGAAATCGTTGACGAAACCATTTCAACCGCAGTACGTTTGGCGGAACGTGCTGATCTTTGCCGGCCTCCATGTAGCCGCCGTCACTGGCGTTTATCAGTTGTTGTTTGTCGCGCGATGGAAGACGCTCTTCTTCAGTTGGTTGCTGCATTCTCGTTATCCTTTGTAATTTGAATCTTCTACAGTCTTAATAATTCAATGGCATATCCACTTACAGTCTAACATTAGAACATATCCAACTAGCTGATTGGTTTATGCATGCATTCTGTTAGGGATGGAGCCGGTTCCGGTCCGGATTCCGGATTCCGGATTCCGGCGCCTAAAATTGGATCCGGATCCGGTCCGGATTCCGGCGCAATTTTGCCGGATCCGGCCGGAATGGCCGAGACCCGCGAATTTACAAGTTGATTCCTCCGTTTCAGAGCTGTTAAGGTTTGAAATTTCGGTTTGGTTGTTGATTAAGGAAGTGACGTTGTTTAGTTAGTGTTCTGTTCATGGTAAATGGTTCACTGCTTTGTCTTGAGTGGTAAACTTAGTGAGATCGTCCCTTTAAGAAGGCTTTTTCACAATACCGACCCTCCTTCAACAAAAAGTTTTAAATTCAATAACCCCCCTTCCTTAAAAATAATTATCCTAACCAGCTTTTTTAACTTCAAAATTAAAAAACCACCCTTTATCTCTCTCCTCTTCATAACAAAATCAAACACCAATCGACCCCTTGTGCTCCCAATTCGTTTCTAACTATGGAAAGTTTTTCATCTCTTATTTAAAAACTGCAAGGTTTGGTTTTTTACGTTTTTCGTACTTTAAAAGTTTGTGGGGTATAGTTCTAGTAATTCTGAAAGATCTACGAAAAATGAACCATAAAATTTCACAAAACGTCGCCGGACACACGAACAAAACAAAATGGCTGTCGACGGACACCGAAACAATCCCCACACACCAAACGGAACGTGGCGAAAACTGCGCTAAGGTGTTCCTTTCACACACGATGAGCCGAAACTGCGCTTGAAGGGTCCTTTCACAAAAAATCACGATGACGCGTGCGCTTGAAGTGTTGTTGTTCGCTGTGCACAATCACTATGTAGCGCGTAAAGTGCGCTTGCAAGTGTGTTTCGCTCACAATCACAGTAGCGTCTCGTTGCAACGCAACAGAACAACTCAAAACGCATCGAATAAAGAAAGATGCGCATCCACCTTTTGTGAACGTTGATCAAAAGCTTCAAAAAAAATCGCAACTTCATTCAACAAAAAAGACAAAAGTAAAAGCGGACCAACTCTCCCTCCCATAAGCCAACCCCTCCCTCGCTTCCCCACTTCCAAACACCGACCCGCGGCGGACGAGAGGACACGGACACAAAGCACACATAGCGTCTCCTCGCACTTTTGACTTTGTTCTTAACTCTCATTCGTGTTTTCCGTCCGTCCTTTTTCGGACTCCTTCAAAGGTCCGCCACTTACGCACGCCTGATTGATGCTCATATGAAACCCTCGTTCTGCTGGGTAATCCTGTGTATGGGTTTTTTGAAATTCAAAATTTTGAAGAATTTTGTTATTAGAATGAAATGATTAAAAGCGTCTGTGGTGGGCGTGTACAGTGCACTGAAAGTTGATTAGTGCTTGATAAATTATGATGGAACCGTTCAAGAATTGATGAGCATGAAACAGTCAACGTCTGAAAGTAGGGCCCACGGGTTCAACCAAAGACGTGGGGGTGGGGGGGGGTACGTACACCCCCCTAGAGCACCCGAACCTCCGCGTGGGGGGTGGGGTCACGCGACACCAAACCTTAAAACCTGAACACTGACATCCACACTCCTTTCGAAATTGCTTGACACCCCACCCACCCCCCCTCACATGGACCTTAAGACAGTGACAACCCCAAAAATTTTCTCGGACCATCCAAAAATCATGAACTTTTGCTTAAAAATCATGATTTTTTGTCTATAAAGTCCAAAAAAGCTGAAAATGATAACTTCACATTCTTCATTGTAATTTTGCAGCAAAATTTAACGTTTTACCTTTAGCAGTTAAGCGAAAAAATATTATGGGTGGGTGGGGGGTGTGCACCCCCGGAATTTTTTTACAATAAGTGCACCCCCAACAAAGTGAACAACAAACAACTTGCAAGCGCAGTTACGCGCTACATCGTGATTGTGCAAAGCGAACAACAAACAACTTGCAAGCGCAGTTACGCGCACATCGTGATTGTGCAAAGCGAACAGCAAACAACTTGCAAGCGCAATTTACGCGCTACATCGTGATTGTGCAATGTGAACAGCAAACAACTTGCAAGCGCAGTTTACGCGCTACATCCGTGATTGTGCAAAGCGAACAACAAGCAAGTTGCCAGCGCAGTTTAGGCGCTACATCGTGATTGTGCAAAGCGAACAACAAACAACTTGCAAGCGCAGTTTACGCGCTACATCGTGATTGTGCAAAGCGAACAGCAAACAACTTGCAAGCGCAATTTACGCGCTACATCGTGATTGTGCAATGTGAACAGCAAACAACTTGCAAGCGCAGTTTACGCGCTACATCCGTGATTGTGCAAAGCGAACAACAAGCAAGTTGCCAGCGCAGTTTAGGCGCTACATCGTAATTGTGCAAAGCGAACAACAAACAACTTGCAAACGCAGTTTTATGCGAACGCTTTTTTTATCGTATTGGTTTTTTACATTTCAACTGCATGTAACAAAACATAAAACTTTCACTAATCAACCAAATTGTAGAATGGTTCTCTGCATTTCGGCCTTGGCAACATCATATGCAGAAGAGGTTTGGCCTCAATGTTGTGCAACATGTGAAACTGAGCAATTTTCAGCAGCTTGCTTTTTTGGTACGGCTAAAGTGTCATGGGTAATATTTTTAGGTGTATTGCATAACAGCAGGGTGAATGGGGTGAACAGCAGCGCACACACTGCTTGCGTGCACTGTGACTGTGTGCGCGCATGTACAGTATGCATGCGGCATATTGACCAAAAACGCATGCGACAAGCCATTTTGTTTTGTATCGTGTGACTCCCGGCGACGCTTTATGAAGCTGAAATTTTACATGAATATACATTTTTCACAGATCTTTCAGAATTACTTAGCAACTATACCCCACAAACGTTTCTAAAGTACCGAAAAACGTAAAAAACCACCAACCTCTGCAGTTTTTTATAAATACAAAGCATGAAAAAACGTTTTCAACCCATAGTATACAAATTAGGTTTTTCCTAATTTTGAAACATAAAGAAGGCTTGGATTAGGATAAAAGTATGATTTTCGAACTCAGGGCATCAAGGCGGTTCGATTGGTCTTAAATTTGACTGAATTTGAAAACTTTTTTGAAATTGTGCCTAGAGGTGTGGAGGCCGGGTCGGTCGACTCAAAAAGCCTATCTTAAAAAACGTGGCTGCCAGCTTTTGGCCGACGTTGATGATGAACAATAGCAGGTTTTTTTTTGAAATCAGCCATTTTCGTTGGTCATATTCAGTTAGCTGTCAAACAGTTGCTTTTTTGTGAGCCCCAGAACACCAGCGATTTTAGCGACGTGTGTTACCGTGGGTGTGCGGGGGTGCCGTGATCCCCTAAAACCCGATAAACCCCCCAACGACGAATCCACGAGACGACGAATCCATTTCAATGGTGTTGCCCGCCGTTTGCGCACTGAAGCAGCGCACCAGTCGATGCGAATGGCATTGGTACGACGAAAAAAACGCTGCTGAACAGCATCGACACACGCTTCCGTGCACTTTTCCACAACGAATCCAACATCATGGCCACGTACGTTGATCCGCGATTCAAGAATACTGCAGTCGTCTTCAAAAATGAAGGCGCGATTCGCTGTGAACTACTTCACATTGCAAAAAAAATCTTGAAACGACCGGAGACGCCAACAAACTGCGACGATACATCCGAGATCGCATACAACGACGATGACAAAAGTGAACGCGAGCCCGAACCAAAAAAGAAATCGACTGGCCTCTACGGAGGCATTGAGTTTCACGCTGCGCGACCGCGCAACCCGTCAGGCGAATCCAGTCTTGATGACGAACTGCGTGGCGAAATGAATATGTACGAGTCGGATGATTTTATCGACGAACCGGACAAAAGTGATCTAATGCTAGACTTTTGGCGGCTGAACTCGTCTAAATACCCCAAACTATCGACAATCGCGCGCAGATACCTGGCACCGCTATTAACAAGCGTGGCAAGCGAACGAATGTTCTCTGAAGCCAGGCAGGTGTTAGTGCACAGCCGATCTCGTCTGTCAACTCAAAACGCCGAAAAGGTCATGTTTCTGAATGGAGTATTGCCAGCACTTGATTATCCCTATGCGATGTGAATTTTGTCAATTGTTGTTGTTGTAATTTTTGGTTGGTTCATGTGCTGTGTCTTGCTGACTTTGTTTCTGTGTCCGTGCTGTTTTATGCTGAAAATGTGAAGAAGAAGCGACGAAATGTGCGTAGATGTTTTTTAGACATAAAAAGGCCATTCCGGTCCGGATTCCGGCAATTTTTGCCGGATCCGGCCCGGCCGGAATGGGCTTTTGCCGGATCCGGCCCGGATTCCGGCAAATTTGCCGGATCCATCCCTACATTCTGTGCATGTTTGCACAGAACGCATGCGTCACGTGACCACCAACCATTCAGCTAGTTGAACATGTTCTACACTTAGACTGTTTGGTTGGTTGGCGACCACGTGATGCATATACATTTTCTATGCAGGCATTGCTGTAAAGTCGGAGTCAGTGTTCACAAAACAAAACTTTTTACTTGCATTTTCCTCCGCAGCGTGGTTTTCGTA
The DNA here is from genome assembly GCA_030248135.1 of Theristus sp. LFF4_11. NCBI lineage: Eukaryota > Metazoa > Nematoda > Chromadorea > Monhysterida > Xyalidae > Theristus > Theristus sp. LFF4_11. Next base: position 48,063 of record JASANC010001619.1, on the reverse strand, counting down.
CATTCTGGCCGGTCTCGGCATCACGGCCGGCGCGCATCGACTGTGGTCGCACAGGTCATACAAGGCGAAGACACCGCTCAGAGTAATACTGATGATGTTGAACTGTATGGCGTTACAGGTACGCAAAAAAAACAGTTGTTTCATGGTATTTAACGGATTTGGTTAGCTCGAAGTTTCCAAATAATTTTTTTTTCATGTTTTTGAAATTTGCAAAAACCAAATTTCCATTGCAGATTTTTTTAACCAAATTTCTGCAAATTGCAGAACCGACTTTTTGAAAAACAACCTGGGACTGCTCATTGGTGGATGGGTTTTTTTTAACGCGGGGGTAGATATAGAACGAATTTGAAGAAGAAGTGAGTTTTAGGATAGAAAATTTTTAGACCTCTGGGGGTCTGAGATGTTGTGGTGAAATTATGTATGGTCCTTTTGGCAAGCCACGCAAAACCTACAACGTCCAAACACGAGGCAGATCAAATCTATCTATAGATGAAAGTTTGATCTTCGAGGGTTTGAATACAAATGCAGATTGAAGATTTTAAACTGCGTTTTTTTGCATCTGTCAGAACGATGTGATTGAGTGGGCGCGTGACCACCGCGTGCACCACAAATGGTCGGACACGGAGGCCGATCCGCACAACTCGAATCGCGGTTTCTTCTTTTCGCACATGGGATGGTTGGTTCTCCGGTATCTTTTTTATGTTTTTTCTTGATTTTTTCAAGGTTTTTTTATATCGTTTCCTTCTCGAATTTCCGGCTCCTGCAACGCAAACACCCGAACGTCATCAAGAAGGGCAAATCGTTGGACATGTCCGACTTGACCTCCGACCCGGTGCTACGGTTTCAGCGGAGGTTTGCCTTTTTTTCGATCTTTCTTTTCTTTCTTTCTCTCGATTTCGCGTGATGTTTTCTTGGATGTTCCGTTCTCTCTTTCTCTCGATTTCGCGTGATGCTTTCCTGAATGTTGCGTTGAGTGTTTTTAGATTCTACAAACCTCTGGCCATCGTGTCGTGTTTCGTCGTGCCGACATTGATTCCGATGTACTTTTGGGGCGAGACGTTCATCGCAGCGTACACGGCGGCCGTGCTGAGGTTGGTGCGGAAACGTCTGGAAACCGTTTTTCAGAGTTTTCTTTCCGATTTTTATTAAGTTAGCTTCCAGTTATATTGAATATTGTTGAATCAATGAATGCGGCTGAAAATCACTGTACCTTCTGTTACAGCACCGATGTTATAAAAAGGTGCACTGCCCTGCGCACAGCGGGAGCGATGTTGATAAATTAAGTTAAGTTAAGCTCCGCGTTTTCAATGAATACCAGTTCAATCTCGTCCATTAGTGGAGTTGGTCGGATATAAGAACTAAACAGATAGTTCTTTTATCTTTCTGTTGCATTTGTATCGAGGTTTTTTGGAGATTTTTCGTCCCTAGGGAACCACTGCAGACGAGATTCCACGGTACTTGTTGGTTGAACTTAACAGCTTTGTAATTTTGAAATAACGAAGCTGTTTGGGTTAATTCTTAAAAAAAGAGAAGGGCTGCCTACAGAAGCAAAACCCGTGCGACGGTATGGCAGGTCGTCAGGGTTTCCCGGTATCCGGAGCGGAGTGGAGTGGTGTCCCGCAAACCTGCCAAAGTTTTGCGGAAATTGCTTTTTTGGTAAACCACCCTGTCGTTGCACAAGCACAGACCAGAGATTCTAGCAAGAAAGTAAAAACGCTTTTTACAGGGCAATTTTGTTTGTGTGAAAAAATGTGCTCACGTTTTACGATATCGCTTTACAGATACTGTTTCGTGTTGCACTGCACCTGGATGGTGAATAGCGTTGCACACCGATTCGGCAACCGACCGTACGACAAATCCATTGAGCCTCGGCAGAGTGTCACGGTACGTTTGCGTAGGCGCGGTTGTTTCTGCAGGCAGGCCCAGTGAACGGTTGCATTCGCGATTGGTGAATTTTCTCTGAAATTCACTTGGTCAAAGAAAACAAATTTGCAACTCGGTGCTATTGAAAAACATCAGTCGCTAATTTCCCGCTGCGGTTTGCGGGCAATCATCACACCGCTGCTTCGTAATAATACCCTCCAATACCCTGCTTGTGCAACGTCACAATGCAGGCACTGAATAAGAATATTGTGTTCAAGTTTCGCCAGTGACTTTGAGCTTTGTGTTCAGTGTTGAAGTGACTAATGGGCGGAATGGACCGAGCTCAGAAACTTTTCCAGACGTCACTGGGTGCGCTGGGCGAAGGCTGGCACAACTACCACCACACGTTCCCATTCGATTACAAAACGGCCGAAATGCCGTACACCGTGAACTTCACGACGTTATTCATCGATTTCTTTGCGCTGATTGGCTGGGCGTACGAGCGTAAGATGGTTTCACAGGAGGTTAGTGGTGGGAGTAGTTTCTTCTGTTTTTTGTTTTGCTTATTGGACGTCCAGATAGTGGCGGGTAGGGTGTGGAGAAATTCTGGGTACGTCCCCCCCCCCCCGCCATTCTCCGACCCGATAATGTCACGGGGAGCAGGGCCTGGCAAGCCGAAGCTTTCTGCGGACCAGCGGGATGGTTTGGGGGATACAGTACCACCGCCGTGTATTTCGGGTCTACTGGGTTCTGGCACAAACGTGAACAGCGTTGCTGGAGTCTCCACAAAATCTTTTCTTGCTTCATTGTCATGTCATTTTTCCAGGTCATCAGGCAAAAACGACTGGCGACCGGCGAATAACGAAGATGGAGAAGTTTTTGTAACAAATTTCTTCATTTCTTCCCCGGTGATATATCCACAATGATTTCGATGATACTTGTCATTCAAAAATTGTCAATAATTATTATTGAGTTTGAGAGTGTGTTGCTCACCAAAACCCGGTTTTGATGTTCATGTGTGTTTTTGTGAGCGTTATGCGCAGTGATACGGTATTATTGTCTTTTTGTCGTAGTATATCGTAGGTATGCAATGCGACAATGAAACTAGTACCTTGTACAAAATAGTTTCGGCTTCCGGCAAATTTACAGTCGGTTGGAAATTCGAGCATCGGTCATCATTTCTGAAATTCAGATTTGAGTGAAACATTCTGAAAGAACATTTTTGAAAGCAAAACTGCAACTAGAGTTATGATGTTGGTTGTATTCTGCGATTAGCAGTGGTTTGCAATATTTATTGGAAAAGACAAAACTGGTTTCTCAGATTTCAGGACACCGCATTGTAAACAAACGCAAACCGTTTTGCGGTTGCACGAAAGAAAATATCAACACAAAAAGTGGAAAAAATCTGCAGTGCCCAAAACTCAGTTTACACTCGAAAACTTATCAAACGATGAATCTTTTCGTATTTCACTTTGTTGTGGTGATCGTTTTCGAGGTGCGTCTTCGATGCGTTCATGGCTGCTCGTGTCTCTTTGACGGTCGACCAAAGTACTGCACAGCCGACGTTGGTAAGACAAAAGTTTTCATTTTTTACTGCAGATGTGTAACTCCTGCGTTGTTTATCTCAAAATTTCAAGTTCTAGTTTACATGCAAGAAACAGATTTGAAACGCGTTGTTGGGTTAGATCTTGTCGTGAAGGGACAGCAATTCCTGCAGACTTACCCTTTTTTCGGACCCTTATTCCCAAAATTTGTAGAATGTGAAACTAAAAAATGTGAAAAAATGTATACCGGAGAATGGCAACTTAGATTTTAGTCTCGATCAGTCGTCTGGTGGAAGCAACACCGATCGTGGGGCCCACCGCGACACCCGAGCAGGCGATCTTTGATCAGCGGATACGTTACCGATTCAGCACACGTTACATCCTGAAACTGGTATGGTATAGCAAGTTTTGAAAGCAAACTAGGAAGTTTGCTGTAACACTGCGAGCGGTCTTATGCAACAGACACAGCAATAATGTGACACGGTAAAAGGTGTCCGATATCCTGTCCGCCTGGGTGTTCGTGTCCCGGAAATAAAAGTGGCCGAAAACGTCGGATTTACTTTAGACACCGAACGCTTTTTTTAGTGCGGTTGTGTAAAAACGGTGAGAAGCATTTGCTGCGTGTTTTTTTTCCTCAGTATTGTTAGAGCTTGCAAATCATTCAAACCAATCAGCTACAGTCGTCATGTCAAAACAATGACCAACCAATGCACACCAATAAACTGCTTCACCAGCCACCCAACGCCGACTCAATCAACCTCTCCCACTGGTACACGCACGGTCAGAGCTCGATGTGTGGCGTCGCGATGAAAGTCGAGCGCAACCTGGTCGATAATCTTTACGTGCTTTATGGCGGTAAGCTGATCAGAATTGATAATAAAAAGTGGCAAACTGATTAGCTCCAATTGGAGTTGGCGTTTGAGTTGACTGGCTGTCATCGTGGTGATAACAAGAAATGAAGTTTTAGAAATGGTAAATACGAAACAGGAAGAACGGTCCAAAATCTGTTCTCACCTCAGAAGGTACTTAAGCCTGTGGTTAAGTGATGTCGTGCTAGTTTTTCTTGCGTTTCTGAATAACGAATGGGTGACCAAAAATGTACCCACACCCAGCTCAAAAAACATGTAATGACAGGTGACACCCAATCCTGATTCTACTGCCCATCACACTGAGAATCCTTTACACGACACACACAGTTCACAGATATGGTTACTGTTTTTCAAATTTCCCATCAAATTTTAGGCATTCCGACCAGTGGTATCCCGAAAGAAGGCCTTTGGAAGAACTCATGTTCCGCGCCAGACCGGTGGTTCTCGCTGACGGAGACACTGCGCGCGGAGATGGTGACAAACACGGTCAACTGCACAAGACCAGATGTTGCGTCGCCGCTGGCTGCCAGTTTTGCACCACAGCCTCCGGGATGACGTTGTGTGATGTTTTTGTGAAAACATGCTTGGGATTGCCTTCAGGCTTCATCAACGATGGCTACGTAACAGAAATGATCGAATAAATGCTTATTTGGAACAAAGATATGTAATAGTTATATGTAGTAATTTTTATCAGTCGGAAAGTTGACCAAAAAACACGATCACACACGAACAGCAGTATCGTTACTATTATAGAATGCGTGTCAAACTTGTGTTCAGCCATCGATAGTTATGGGTAGCGGTTCCTCATTGAAAATCGCTCATAATACCACACAAAGCGTTTGAAACGCAGTCTACTTTTTGCGCAGGACAACAGATCAAGCCCCAATGCCTACACGAAAAAACACTGTAATTTTGGGGAAACACAAAAACAAATCGCCAAAGTTTCGTCAGTTCACAAGCAAATGTACAAGTGTATGTCCACTGAAAAGTCGCGTGGCTCCCGTTGCCGTCAACGACGACGATGCCGCCCGTGGTAGTACGAACGTGCGCGGCGGACGCGTTTGCGATAGCGACTGCCGATGTCGTACAACGATTGGTAGATCGAGCGACGTCCCGTGGTGCCGTACGTCGATTGGTCGTAGACGCTGGTGGTGCCCATCGTGGTGCTGCGATGGAGAAGGAGGGCGGAGTGGGGGCGGAGACACCGGATGGGTTTTGTTGTATGATCTTTTCTGTTGGTTCCGAGATTCAATGAGCGCATAGACAGGTAAACAGTGTCATGCATGACGCGCGAATTCAAAATTGGCAAATAGTGATCCGAGTCCCCTAAATAGGGCCGAGTCACTTAGGCAATTGTGAATTGCCACGTAAAGATTGGCACTTGTTTCCTTTCCACGTCTGCACAAGCATTGAGTCGCAGAATCTAAAAACAAATTGATACCCTGTCATATACCACCGCACGAGCATGGAATCGCTGCATCAGCATTCGTCAGTATGAACTGGCATTAAAGGGATCCATGCTGCGGCGAACTAACAAACAACAACCGATATAAAAATAAGACTTCGCACTAGTCGCCCTCCGTGGCGGTGTCCGGCGGGCGATCAATGTCGTCGTCGACGTTGTCGAAGCAGCCGCAGCAAAGGAACACGGCGATCGCGACGATCAACACGCCCATCATCGTCGCGATCACGCACATCGAGATCCACACGATCCAGCGGAGTATCGTGTCCTCGAACGACGCCGTGATCTGGAATGGCTTTTTTTTGATGATGAAAAACACTGAGAACCTTTTCTGAGGGAGGATTGTACAGAAACGAACAAACAAAAAAATGTGTGCGGGATATAACACAGTGAGAAATGAAAATTTTTCCAAAAATTGGAATCGGTTTCCGTATTTAGTGGAAGAAAACAGTGGGGACTGACAAAAATAACAACCGAACATCCGTTTTCACATCCGAAAAACCGCTAGAATTCCTGGTGAACCTCGTAGTCAGCGCGGGCGCTCATGTATTTATTGCAGTGATGTCCGTGACAACAGCAGAACCATCCCTTAAGGTGTCCAGTAGTGGCACGTCCTTTGCCCACGTACGTCGCCAAACCGCAATACTGCTTCTGAAAAATACGTGTACCCGCATCGGTGGACTAATGACAAAACTTCTTTTGTGTTACGTCGAAAATCATTACTGTCCGTTATCAGGAAATGCTCCGGGCACCACAGTGCAATCGTAAAATTCTCGGACCAGATGTTAAAAGTGCAAAATCCATGAAAAAACAACGCCTCCTTAAGGATCCTTTCAGTCCATTTACGCCCCGGGATCAATAATCGTCAAAATTTTGGGCGGTGCAGAACTGATGCAGAATGAGCAAGGATAGTCCGGTTTTCAGTCAATAACAGTTTCCAACCCTTCGACCAACATAGAGAAAGCTCGGCTGCTGGTTCTGTGCGCACTCGACGCGGATGCCGCTGTAGTCGTTCGGATAGTCGGACAGGCAGCGGCTCTGCTGGTTCGCCGACAACATGTGATCGGCGGTGCTCTTCGCCGTGAACGGATAGAAGTCGAAGCACGCTTGACTGTGAACGGGATTCATGGGGGAACACAAGAATGAGACGCTTTTGAGGATTTGCAAGTTGTTTTATTAAACTTGTTTTTTTTTTCAGAAGTCCGTCACACAGACAGCGTACGCACAACAAAAGTTGTTCAAATCCTATGGATGGGGAAATTATTACCCGAATCGCCCCGTAACGCATTTCTTGTCATTGCCGTAGCATTGGAACAGTTGTTGCTTCCCAGCGTGGGCGACGTCAAAATAGGACAACAACAACAGCAAGCACACGAACACGAATGATGATGACGACGACCACAACTGCCGACTCATGTTTGGAGCGACAGTAAACATATGACGGCAGTTGAAAAAAGTGTAAAAGTTATTGAAAAAAAACAAGCAATGAGGAAAAAACATGAAAACACAGCGTTTTCTTCGTTCGGCTACCATGCAACGTCACACTGAAATGGAGTGTATTTTTATGGTCGCACTAAAAAAACTGTTTCTTTGGAGTTCGACTGTATGTTCAGGCGGCAATTGTCCATGTCACGATTTCCCAGGCCGCGATTGTACGCACGCCGGATGCCAGACGAGGCTTACGACTGCCAATTACCGATTGGTTTACTGGATCGAGATGCTGAGCTACTTTAGACTCCAATGCTAAGCTACTCTGAAAAGTTGAGTCCAATGCTAAGCAACTCTAAAAAGTATCGATGCAAGCGCGTTGATTTCGGTTTCTCTTGGTTGCGTGCTGCATGTACTGTTGCTGTCGGAACGAAGAAGCTCTGAAAATTGTTGCGTGTCACATATATTTCAGTAATTTGCAATGCGTCAGATTGAATGAAAGCAGCAGCGTGAACATTTTTGAAACACGACACACGAGATGGTTATCGAAAAGCGCAACAACCGTTCGTTTTTGGCGAACGTCGTTCGTTTTGTGGTCGTTGTTGGGTGGCTGATCGGTTGTGCAGAGTCGTGCAGTTGCTTCTTTGGTGGACCACCAAAAGCTTGCAGAGCTCCAATTGGTGAGCGAGCACGTTTTTCCTGTTTTTTCGTCTTGTCATGCGCACTTGGCCTTGGCCGGATGTATGAAGTACGAGTGAAATTTCTATTTTTTACGATTTTATTTTGCTTTATTTTGTGTCGCTTTCTTCAGTTGTACTCGGACGTTTGGAGTCGGCTGAACTGGTCGGTGAAAGGGCAGACGACTACGTTTTGCAGGATTACATTTTCAGCGGCAGCATTGAACGTAAATACACGGTGTCCGTTTTGGTCACGTTCAGACTGGTGCGTTTGTTATCCTCTTTGATTTGATGGTATGTTTTCGTTTGAGTCTGAAACGAAATTCGTTTTTGGTGTCTGGAACTTAAACTTTGCTGAGAGAAGCAAAAAGAAAGCTACTTCGAGACGACAAATTGGCAACAGCCAAGAGTTGACAAGCAGTTTTCTTTACCTCAGAAACGTATTTTTTTGTTTTCGCTGTCTAGTCCATTGACGAGCTCATGAAACCAATTGTAAAAGCTTGTATGCCATGCCAGCATTCAACTTCGCTTGTCGATCTTTGGCCTGAAAGTGATAATTGTCAAAAAATGTTCCGAAGCCCACACGAAATTCTAAGCCAAAAATCATCCAACTACTTTCTCTGAAAAGTGTCTTTAACGGATTAAAATTGATGGGTGAAACTTGTTTTTTTTAAAATATCAAAAAAATCCCGATTAAAACAAAAGCCCACGTTTTTTCCAGATTACTTTTTTAAACTACTGGTACGGAAAATGGTTTTCAAAATTCCGCACCAAAAGCCACTCCTATAAAACCATTTTTTGTCAAAAAGTTCGTTGCTTTTCAGAGCAACTCGTCAATCGACTTGAGCCAATGGTGGACAGCCGGCAACGGAGCGGCCTGCGGCTTCGCGTTGGACGTGAGCGATGTCGCGGAGGAAAACCTCTACATATTTTATGGTTTGCATTTTGACTTAGGCAGGTGGGAGCGCAGGACGTTTTCGGGGGGATATCGTATGTCGAGATTTTGGCTGGGACAAACAGGACAAGTTTGATGGATCGTCTCACCATTATACAGTCGTACTCTAAATTACAGGAAATCAGCTGGGCAGGCATTGCTGTGGAGGGCGGAGTTTGGTTGGCACAGAAAGCATGCATATCGTAATCCCAACCAATCAGCTGATTCCCTATAATTTGCAGTTCGACTATACTCCGGAAAAAACCCGACATCAACCCGCAATTCTTCCTGAAATTCGGTCAACCAATTGAGACAAATTGGTCAACCAAACATTTTGTTGTATTTTTTCATGTTGGCCACGTTACCGCAACGCGGGCGTTTCGATGAATCTGTGTACGCTGCCGGATCGATGGAGCCTGATGACGACGACGGACAAACAACGGTTTTTGATGGATGTCACTCATTGCGACGTGCTGCATCCGCGTGACGAGTGATCGGATTTCGCCGAATTTGAAATCATTCCTTGTTTTGTTTTACTTTATTTTTTTTCACTTTTTCCTTTTATTCTTTACCCAATTGTGTTAAATTTGACGTGTTTTTGTGTTCCGTTCTGTTCATTATTTCTCCTTTGCACACACGATTTGGGAAATTGTCTTGGCATTGTTCAAAAAGACAACTTGTGTTCCGCAAATTGATCCCACCTTGATGGCGAATGCAGTCTGCGTATTTATTCAGCCATATTGTAGATTTAGTTAGCAACCTTGTTTTTTTGTTCAGTTTTTTCGAATTGTGTTAAGTGCTTATGCGAAGTATCGCAGCTGTATTATTTACGGCTTACCATAAAATAAGTTGAAACGAAGGGTTTGGCAGCGAACGCTAAGTAATGTGAACGTGTCGAATAGTTTCAGTGAAAAAAAAACAAAAAAATGCTAGCCCGTGACCGTCAAAAACCAGTTCTCACCGATGCCGATTCTGTTTTTCGTAGTCGCCGTCTGCTTGACCGGTTGCACGCGTTCGTTCACATGCGAGGGGATGGGGTTTTTCGCCAGCGATGTTTGTGCGGCCGTTTTCGGTCAATTTCTGATCGGGTTTGTTTTGTGAGTTCGCGAATTTTTTGAAACCGGATAGTTGGGAATCTTGCTAGTTGGTGCTAGTTTGACTGGGTGAACTACTCCAAATTAGTTTGACAACCTAAACCAATTTATCAAACCAGCTTTCTCACAGAAACTCAATTTATCAATAGATTGTCTGTGCAAATTCGCATCAAAGTAAGAGCCCGAAACTGATGCAGACCAGGATAGCAAAAAATATGCAGAAAAAGTTTCTCAAAAGCAAGCAATTGAAATTTTATTTCAAAAATGTGAAAATCACGTGGTGTCCGACTCCAACCTCGAATACATTGTATGTATCATGTCCCTCCATGATCTCAACTGATTGCTGGGAGTTTTGTGTTGAGAATGAGACCCACATGATGTTCATTTTAGTGCGAGCTGAAACCGCTGCCACCACAGCACAGTCGAACTCACAAAACTGTGTGGCTTCAATTGTGCACTTTGCTTTTAAAAACTCTTCACGCTGGTTGGTCGGATCAGTGAAACAATAATTCGACATTGATTTGTTGCAGCGCGGTAAGTCCCGCTTGGATGATCTTGAACGTTCCTCTGTTCAACATCAACGTGCAGCGTTTTTTGCAGTTGCATGAAACCACAATCGACCCATGTTTCCTCGCTCACGTTTTGATTGAAAAGTTCTAAAACTAAAAAGCTCAAATACAAACGAACAAATTGTGTGGTTGAATTACAAAAAAACGGAGAGATTTTTTGCGTTGCAACAAATCGACGTTGAATTACGCGAGCCTAGTTGCCAAGCAGCGTACCAGTCAACCAGTTGCCCCCAAAAAGTGTGTGTTCGACTGCAGAGACTCATATTAAACTGCTCATGTTGCCGTTTTTATCAACGAGCGTCGTCACGTGATTATTGGCGCGATTATTCGGCGCTATTTCGGGCTGCTTCAGTCGTAGTTCCGTCAAACTGCTGCACTGTTTGAATCGGTCACGTTGACGTGCCAACTGGACATCAGGTTTGTTGAGATGATGATCGCTCAACAACATCGCAGCGTTTCGATCACTCGATCTCGACCGATTGTACAGTTGCTGTCGCGGCATGTTTTCGGGAATCTTCGGCAACGGTCGACAGTGTTGATGCGCGTTCGAGTTGGTTGCATGCGTTTTATGCAGCACGATATCGCTGTGCAACAGTCGTGCAACCTTTTGCCGATCGGTGGTTGATGAAGCCGTTGTTGAATTCGTCAGACTCGCCGCTGACTGCGAGTGATGATGCTGATGATGGTGTGCTGATGCGAGGTCACGGTATAGCGGCACTTTACCACCGCCGTTTTGGTACTGAAAGTGTTGATCGACCGCTGGTTGACGGGAATTCGATCGCAGATGGTGATTGGTTGATCCGATGTTGTGGTTGGAGTGTTTGTTTGGCTCACGATTGGATAGTACTACGTTGTTATTGCACTCAATTCTGCCTCGGTTGAATTCAAGGCCTGTGGCAGTGTTTGTTGATTGACGATGTTGATTGGATGATTTCTTTTCAAATGATGAGTTTGATTGGAGTGGAGAGGAATGCTGATGTTTTGATGATGCAGACAACTCCGGCACACTGCTGCCATTGTTTCGATTGGACCGTTGATTCGGAGATGAGTTCGAATTTGACCAATCGCTGTCGTCCGATTTTGCATTAAGGATGGGCTCTTCAATGATCGGCTGACGGTCAACGATGTGTCGCGTGCTTCTGCTGGTTTTCGTTGATAAAAGAGTGTTGCCGCGACTGTCGATTGAGTGGCGTAACTGTGAGCGAGCGGCTGACGACGCTGTAAAAAGGCGGAACCCGTTCCGATGTTTTAGTTTTAGCTTTTGAATGCCACGAAACGACTGGTTTGCGCCTATAGTCAATCTCGCTAATATCCTATATGCAACTAGCTGATTGGTTGGTCACAGCAACTCTCAGCGCTGATTAGTTAATCATGAGGTGTTCTCAGCGCTGATTGGTTGGCCAGCACGTCATGTTCGCGTCATGTTGCATATATTTTTCAGATGGACTGTAATATGAAGAGTCTTCGCCGAACTTACTTGTCGACGGCATATAAATCGACTCTTCCGATGTGCCGACAATCTCATGCGAGACGGTCGCTCCCGATTGGTGATGCAAGACATTTGAATTGTTGTTTCGTGTGCGTTCCGCGGCGACACTCTGCAGTTGCTGACGAAAGAACGCCGCCAGTTTTCGTTCGGCGATCGCCGTGAACGCTCGCGACAGGGTCTGCCGATAAGTGCTCGGTTGCGGTTTGATGTTGGCCGGACGAGTTCGGTTGACATTTCGAGTAGTCGTCGAAACTGGCGGCTGTGTGTCACTTGACGTGTCACTGATGGCGTCGACCTGGTCGAAATTTTTTGGTGTTTTTCCTGATAAGGTAAGTAAGTTTCGGAATGCATGGATATCTAAAATTGAAAATAAAAAAAATGTAACAGGCCGTTTTGTCACCTCAGCATTCCTCTGCGCCGCCAACGCGGCTGCCAGCAGCGACCGTTTCCACCGGCTGGCGAGCGTGCCCGTCGTCTGGCTGGCGCCGCTGCTCGTCACGGCGTCGTCGTTACTGGCGACATTCGCCAGTCGATTCGCTGATTGGCGTTCATAGCGACGCCAGAAATACGTGAAAATCACGACGATTTCCGCCAGTGACAGCGCAATTGTAATGGTGGCGGCGCCAAAGAACATTGGTCGAACCATGCACCATTGACCGTCAAAGTGACGTATGTAGGCGGAGTGGACGACTGAAAGGAATTGTGTCAGGTACTATTTGTCAACTCTACACAAAAAAGAAAGTCATCAGTTGCGATCGGCATGTACACAAGCTACAAAAGGATTGGATACAGACGGCGTTCAAACGTTCTGATCATAAGGGAAGAATGTAACTTTAAAAATTTGTGGTTTTGGGCACCACCAAGCCAAAAGGCAACTTCGTTTTCACCATTTCCATCGCGCTCCAGTCCCATCATTGAACTGCTTTGTTTATTGGCCAGTAAATCGTTCGAAGCCGCCTCGAAATCAGGCAACCGATCGACAATCGTGAACACGTTGCTGATGATGTCGTCTTTGCGTTTGCGTTTCTTCGATTGTGCAGGGGGATTCTTTTTGCGCGTCTGAAAGTGGCGTTCCGAAAGAATTTACAGTTCAATGTTCAATTGTTTTTTAGTTAAATGCGGACAATAATACTAATTGACGGTCTGTTGCTAGTTTTGGCTGATCAGCATATCTTGTAACTACGATTCTGCTTTCTGGTTTGGTGTTTTGGTGTCTTACTTGATTCGCTTCTGTTCTTTGTTCTTGTGTTCTGGCGTTCAACATGGATTGCAGACGATGTTTGTTCAACGGAAGCATTTGGCGTTTCTTTCGTCCCATCGAACGAACGACACGGTTGTCCACGGTGCAGTTGACCTGAAATTTGGACTGCATCTTCGAAACACCTTTCTGCAAATGGTGTCCTTCAAAAAGCCCTTTTGTCTTCCGACATTTATAACATTATGCTTCCCGAATGAGTCACACGTCGGTCACATGATGCCACACAGTCAATCAGAGCGTTCGATTTAAAAAAGTTGTATTGTGTCCCTACCGATTTGCATTGCTCGTAGCACCAATCAATGACGCATCGAATTTTCACGCTCCGTGAGCCGTCGAACCGAAAAACGGTCATTTTTGTTTCGAAGCCGTCGTCGACTTCCGAAATCGGCTCCGTGATCAATCGATCTTGAATCGACTCATCAGGGCAGCTGAAAAAAAAGTTATTTGTAAAGAAAGGAAGTTCCGCTTTTACGTCGCTGCCACCCGCAGAAATGAGTTCGAATTCAAATTCAAATAGTATTCCTCACCCATCAGTAATCAGATGCACTGGCGTCGGCTGTGGCGGGTTACCGCCGACCCGTTCTGCCTTACAATCGCGGATAAAGTAGCCGATTTGCTTGTCGTCTATGAAAAATTCAGATCAAGTGAAGGATCATATTCGTCAGCTAGTCGGAATACAAAAAGTACAAAGGGCACCCAATCAGCAAATAATGATGGCGGTGCACGAAAAGCATAACTTTTCATTTAATTAAAAATCAACCAACCAATGTGAGCGTTCACGATTTGCCATCTCAGCACCAGCGTTTCACCCAAGAGCACTTGATTCACGGGACGACCATCGCGCATCAGCACCATTCGAACTTGCGCTTTCTTTCTTTTGGTTTCTGTTGACTGTTTTCTGTTCTCCTTGTTGTCTTTGTTGATTGATTTACCGAGTGGCTGCCGTCTATCAGATGACTTGTTTTCATTGATGTTCAAGTTGGTGTTTCTGGAGCAAATTTGCAATCGGCACTTTGCGTTTCTGACCAACCGTTTTTTATTGCAACGGACGACAATGTTTTGGTTCTCAACAGCAAAAAAATTCTGAAAAAAACGCAAGAGAACCAACGCTGCGTCAGCGGTTTCTTCTCGTCGCTTCGATAACGCCCGTTCACTGCCGAGTACGCCCGCGTAGTCGCAAGTGACGTTGAACAGACGATCGGACGACGTCACCAAGCCGGGCACTCCAAAGCGATTCTTTTGTATCACGATCATGTACGAGTAAACACCGGGGGCCTGGAAGTTACTAATTTGCGTGTATGATCTTTTATTTTGGTCCCGAGACTCAATGCGCGCACAGATAGGTGAACAGTTTCATGCGTGACGCGGGAATTCAAAATTAGCAAAGTGATCCGAGTCCCTGTCACATTCAATTGCAGTCAACCAGGTGGTTGTATGCAATCAGAAAAAATGCGTTCACCAGCTTCTCGCTCGGGCACCGCTCATCTTGCTGCGGAATGGTCAGATCTGTGGATATGTCATTGGCGTCGTCGGCGTCGTCGTCAGTCGGCTTAATCAGCGGCACTACCTACAAAAAACTTGCGGCATTTTGCGCTCGATAAGAATGCATAGACCGGGACGTTTTTTTAGCACAGATGAAAAAAATTAGATTCGATCCGATAATGAAAACAGAAATCACCAAAAATTAAATGACAAGAAAATCTAGTTTCTGAAAAATTCTACCACCTGAAAATAAATCACCAAGATGAACGCTTCACCCATCAAACTGTATGCAACTCATCTACAAATTGACGGTTTCAAGACTGCACCAACCAACGTCGCTTCCGACTCTCCATTGAACTCCTGTCTACACGAGTCGTAGCCGTTGCGCACGAACACGGCGCCCGTGGTCGGCTGCTTGAAGCGAACCTTCACTTGGACACTATCAAAGTGGCATTCGGTCGCGATCGCTGAAATGCAAATGCTTTCGTAACTGTCCCGTCATTTTGAATTTCAATCGTCAATAGCGGACAATGCAGTTCACTTGATCATGAAACGTACTGTGTGGTTTTATACCTCGTCGAGAAAGTTCTCGCTTTGATTTATGATCATGATCAACTAACTGATTGCATCATATCTTTCTTACCTCCACGATTTGGCGTTGCAGTTCGGTTAGCATTCTCCTGTTTTCCAAATCCAACGTCCAGTCGATTGCCGCCGCCTCGCGGCACACCACCCGGTATACCGAGACCAACCGCAGGCCCGCTGTACTGGCAACTGTTGTCGAAATAATCAACACGCTGGCCTTGTGTGTCGCGCGAGAACAGATGCGGCTGCGTGAAGCGTGTCTCCGTGTTCAGGATGCATTGTTGCTAGAAAGATTGACAAGAAACGTATAGTTTTCTTTTTTTTGCATTTTTACGGAGAATTTTTTAGCTGACGAAATAACAAGTGACTGGATCATTCAATGAAACTCAAGAAACATCGGAGCTTTTTTGATTTTCTAATTACTAAAACAACACCGCATGGATCAATAAAAATTGGTCATGTGTCAATAGCCTACCAGATTGTAATTGTACATCACGGAAGCGCATTCAGCGACCAAGCAGGCGTTCAAGCAGTCGGCCACACTCGGCGACTCCACCATTTTATCAGCGTGCCCTGCCAGAACGTGCTGTCGTATTCGCAGAAACGGCTGGTCGTTGAAGCACGTGGTCATCACTGAAAAAAAAACAATGTGCGCAACTAATTGCAGTCGAACTCTAAATTATAGGGAATCAATCAACTGATTGGTTGGTGGTCACGTGATGCATGCATTCATTGCTGGCATTGCTGTGTGGCGTCGTCTGTCGTCCTGCACGGAAAGCATGCATCACGTGACCACCAAGGCACCAACCAATCAGCTGATTCCCTGTAATTTATTTTAGAGTTTGATTGTGGTGCGCTCGATGAGCATCGCCAACCAATGCAGCTGGTTGCGCGAAAAAAAAACACATTCGGATTTGCTGCCACAGGGTTATGTAACGACCGTTGACCACTGAATCCGAGGCACGATTTTGTCTTACATTTCAGACACGTTTTCTCATAGTAAGCGTTGCCGAGTCGCGGGCGCAGCTCCAAATAGCCGAGCGGTTGAGTTCGCTGCTCTGACAGAAAACACGCCGAATGCACCGCATCGTAGACGAACGACTTGCAAGCGAATGGCTCGCCGTTTGGCGTCACATTACCCTGGGTCGGGAAAAATTGTAAACTTTTGAACAACAGAATGGTTTAGAAAATGTAAAGGTTCAATGGAAAAGCGACCGAACAAGGTCAATTGTGTTCTACGGGTTGGCTGTTCCCTCGATTCGATTGTAAATTTAGCGGCTTAAACTGTTTTTCAGACATCATTACTGGCCGTCGAGATTGTTACGTTATTTTTCATCATTATCAAAAATCATGAAACGCACAGTGCAATGTCGTTCACAGTCACGAACGGAAATTCCGTCCACCCTCAGCAACAGTTGCTTTGTCTCGTCAACGATCTCTTCATTGTCGATCTTCGTAAACAGCGCTGTGTCGCCGTCGTAGCATTCAGCTGTGGATATTTGAAAAAAAAATTGAGAATGAGAGAGAACAGCGACAAAAGAGAATGAAATTACGATAAAGAATGTTGAAAGCGAGTACGTTGTTGATCAGCTGGACAAAACCGGAATGAAAGTGACCAAAAATCGTTTCCAATGGTCACCTCCAGCACATTCGTTGTCAAAATAGTCGACAATAAATCCAGCGGTGTCATCGGTGAACAACTGCGGCTGCGTGCGCCGGTGTTCGTTGTTCAGGACGCATTCGTTCGTGTCGTAGAAGAACATCACGGAGAGACAGTCGAAACCGTAGCGAGTGACCGACTCCAGGCAGCGTTGCAGGCAGTCGGAGAGGCTCGGTGCTAGGTTGACCTGAAGAGTGTCAAGTGTTGGTGGGAATGGAGTCCTGGTCGGAAGGCAGCGCACTCGGTTAGAACACTGTTAGGTTGCACACCAGTCACTGGCGCTCTGCTGATACTGTATTTGTGTCCATTTGTTGATTTGCGATTGTGCGACATTGTTGTGTTGCGTGCAACAAAGTACGCCGTCATCGTGACTAGTTTTGGCGCAGCACAGCCCAATCAATGTAAAACGTTTTTTTCGACGTTTTCGCCTCCGTTTCATTTCCTGTTAGGACTGTCAGTTTTCGACAACGGCCATTGAAACTGTAAGTGGGATTCATCTCATTAGCGAAAGTTTGCTTGCCTCCTTTGCGATGCCGACCAGCACCGTCTGCGGCACCCGTTCAAACGCGTAATTCGACCGACAGACGCGATCGGCTGCAAAAGAAACCGGAATACTCCGAACGTGCAAAAGTTGTTTTGCAAACACGGTGTTCGATCGTCAGCTCAAAAAAGTACAACATCCTTAACTTCATGGTCGTTTAATAAAATGTTGAATTTTGTTGAGGTGGTTATTTTTTGCAAAATGTTGAACATTTTGCTGAAGTGTTTGCTGTGTTGGAAAAAACAAAAAAGTGGGAATAATGACAAGGTCGGGACCGATGCGATTGATCGCACAACTTCAAATCGATCAAGCGTTTTTTTGATGAGACACTGACTTTCGACGCAGACTTTCTGGTACATGGAGACGGTCGGCTCGCCCGAATGCCGAATGACGCCCGGCCCCATCGGTTGCACGAGCTCGCTGCTGAGCACGCAGGTGCGTGTCGCCTCGTTGTAGACGAACGTGCTGCACGCGGGCGTCTGAACGCAGGCGGGGGTTTTTCTCATGCAGAAAATTGTGAACTTCTAACAATTGAAATTGTCACGCTGGTGGATTGGTGGTAGACTTTTTGTCTGTGCGCTCGGGGGATCGAGCCCCGTCGAGGGGTATGGGCACTTAATGACAGACGAAAACTCGATGGGCACTCTACTCGACGGCGTTCTGTACGCTTTGGGTTTGCCCTGGCTAAAAAACATCGCCTAAAATTCCCAACACCAACACGTTTTAGCTGGCGAGACTTTTTTGATCAAGGCCAAATATGCGTACACAAGTATGTAGAATAAAGTTTATTCTGGTATCACAATGCAACAGAAGAATTGCTGGCAACACACACAGCTCGACCCAAACGGAACACTTGTACCGAAGTGTGTTTTACATTTTTCGCGCATCTGTCGTTGCATCCGCTTAGCGGTACATTCGACTGCGGGATTCCATTGCGAAACGTCGTGTCGTACTCGCGAGTTCGCAGGAACGCTGTACGATTACTGCCGGTGCATTGGCCTGAAGAACAGTAGGGTAAATTAAAGAAAGTTTAAACAAAGTAAATTTTGGTTTGCTCACACGCGGTTTACAAAAAAGGGTGCATGGACAAACAACGTGTAGAGAGAAGTTTTTGTAGTTTTCGACTTTGTTTTTATTTAAGATGAGTGACAGTGAAACTTACAATGAGTCCAGTCTATCAGAACAGCAACGACGAATACCGAAACGTGGGCGCATAACGTCGCCATCGTTAAGTCAAGTAATGTTATCCATTACGTCCGTTTTTCGCAGCATTCCATTGACATTTTCAACATCTTAGGAAGATTTCCATTGCAGTTCAAGCATTTAAACTTTCTCTTGTCATTTCGCCGGTCTGAGAAGCAGAATTAGTTTTAGAACTTTCTGACAAAGAATCGTGACACAATGGACAACTCCAATTAACACCAACAAAGTCCGATTAGGAGTGAAATAAAGTAGGTGACAAATTGACGACTTTCTTCAGAACACAAATGCATATTGCGAATTACAATGTCGATTACAATCTCCAATTGATAAAACATAAAAGAATAAAGGTCATAAAACATATATGTACATGTAAAACATGCAACGCTAGATAACTCCAAAAGCAAAAAAAAACTTATTTTGTCCGGACTCCGGAGTCATGGTTGAAAGACGACAACTTGGTTTTCAGAACAAAAACATGCAATTGCATGGATTTCTGCAGAACGTAACAAACATAAGGCAACAAATTACCATTATCTTCAATAATATCAGATGCAAGGATCCAATAACAGATTCGACCTTATTTACTTAATGACGTTATGTGATAAGACTCCAGTAAATCTAAACAAAATTATTGGCAAAAGAGTGAGATCATCTTATTGCTGGACATCTGGATAGAAACACAACAAAGGTGCGTTGTAGAAGTACAATCCTTCACGCTGAAAGCCTATATCGCAACACAATCAAGGTAAAATGCGCAAAAACACAAAAAGATCAACTCCATCAATAAAATAAGACTAAATCATGCTGAGTTAAAATAATGTACGCAGCTGCGGTGCGTAATAAAATGATGATTGAAAATAACGTCTTGTCCCTAAAGTCTTTCGCTGCTTACCCATCCCTTAAATTCACTGCACGTGTATTATAGATTTATCGATATTTCAACTCAAACACGAAAAATTCTATATTTATCTAGATAGAAACAATGATAATGTGTTATTTTATTGTTGAGGAATGAGGAAATACCAGAAAGAGAGATGATAAATACACTTGAATATATCTTATTCTCTAAATAAAAACTTCACGCTCCTGCATGTTTTCCGGTATTAGAGGACTGGCTGACCTACTTTTTGTCCATTGTAGGTTTTTAGGAAAAATCCGTATTGAACCTTATGGATGTGTTCAGATTACAGGAAAAAACGCTCTTGTTTCGTGGTTCTTGGACTTTTTCGGCTCATATAAAGCGAAAAAACTACGAAAAACTGAACAATCCGCTTAAAGATGCAGAAACTTTTGTGACCCGCCTCGGGATATTGTTTTTTCTTTAATATTTGGGAATTGTCAAACACACGAACACTTTTTCTTGTTTCAAACTTTTGAGAAGTGCACAGAAACACATTGTACCTTCCAAGTATCAGATACTTCATGTGTACACAGGTACATGTGCATGCATACCATTAACAAGTATCTCACAATACATAATGTATGCACGTAAATTTGCTTTTTTTCTGATTAAGTGATGAGTTTTCTGAATGTTTTTGTCACCATGTTCTTTTAATTCTTTTGAACAATGTATGGTACTGAAGTGAGCCGCAACGTTTACAGTATGATTTGAGTTCAGGGGTTAACGACATATTAAAAGCGGGAGTAAACAAAATCTGCTTCGTTTTTCGGTAAAATCTAAACTCGTTGAAAACAAACAGAAACCGAAAGTTTTTTATGATTGAAGTTTATTTGCTCTACACACGCCTTGATTTCATCATGAACGATGTTTTTAAACAAACAAACGCAAAATCGCTAGAGCACCATATGTTTGTGCGGTAATTGTTTCTGTGTCGCATGTGGTCGGTCATTTGTGCCGGTTCGTGTATCGCTGCAAGCAAGGCACAAAGTACAACGTCACTGCTGACAACCAGATTGCCAGTCCAGCTAATAGAAACGACCAGTTGTAGCTGTCCGTGGTGTCCACGATTGCACCTTCAAAAATTAGCAAAAAGACGTGCATACATTTCGCAGTTGATCGCAAATATGCATTGTGGGTTTTTTCAAACGTGTCCGGACTAAAGTGACGTCATTTGCTTTAAAAACGCCCGTTTGTCAACGTACAGGCACTAAAATGTCAGTTTGGTGTGACTGATTCGACATTCACCATTTGTTTACGGGAAGAAATCGGCTAAACGGAAAGTCTGGTTTGCCGTGAACGGCAAGCGCATGTTTGGCGGCACATGACGTCATTTCACTGGGACACGTTAAAAAAATCGGTCATATATGTATTTTTTATATGCATACGTTAATCTCTCCATCTAAATCCTCAAAAAGAGCTCAACCTCTTCAAACTGACCAGCAATGGGAGCTCCAATCAGAGACGCAATGCCCTGGAATAACATCAACAATCCAAATCCGTTTGTCAGATTGTCCATTCCGATCAAGTCAACCAGCAACACTGATGTAAGGCAGATGTAGGCGCCTGGAGATGCAAAAACGTCATGATATTTCAACTTTTTTTCAAATGTATCAAAGTTTCAATATTCAAATTTTAAATTTCTATCAAAAGTGGCGTTTTATTCACTCGAAAGACAAAAGTTTACATCAGCGTTATCTCAACCAAAAAATTGCACCTATAAAAAACCACAAAGCAAGCTGCGTGCTCACTCAAGCAAAAGCCAAAGAAGGACGCATAGATCAACAGCGTCGTCTCCGTCTGACACCAGACGCTCAGCATCGTCGACACACCGCAGCACGTGATCAACAGATTGTAGATCCACAAGCGATTTCGCGCCGGTCTTGCGGCGAACTCGCACGGTAACGCGTGGTCGCACAGATAGCCGAACAACACGCGACCGACCGTGTTGGAAATGCCTAATGATGGCCAAGAAGTTGAATTGGTTTTGATAATGGCTAATTTTGTGGCTAATTGGACTATTTGAATGAGGCTGCTGATTTGCTACTCAGCATAGATAGACTTAATACATTGCGATTATTTTTTTGTTTTTTTTTTTTTTTTGGGGGGGGGGGGGGTTTTTGTGGGGGGGGGGGGAATACTGCCGCTTTTTGTTGAACTCAATTGCGGCAACCTCCAGCGCGTTTCAGCAACCTGAATGACCGTCGCACGGACGGGTTTCGTCAACTTTCGCATCCGTTTATTTTATGAATGTGGTGCACCACGCGGTGGGGGTATACCACACTCCACCAATATGTACCCTAGCTCATAGAGTACCAAACAACGATTTACAATTACTCGCGAGCCCTCAAAATGAACCGTAAAATGCCATAAAAAAGCCTGCTCACCAAACGCCGACAAGAACAGCGAACTGATGGTCGGCTTTATGCCCAGATCGTCCGATTTGTCGGGCAACAGAATCAACGGCGGATTGAGACCGGCGCTGGTGAGGAAATTCGACAGGCAGTACAGCACAAAGATTGGATTGGTCAACAGTTGAATGCTGGACATCTGTTGTAGTGCTCTGCATGGCATAGGTGAAAATGTTGCTGCTTTTCAAGACGAATGAGCAGAGCATACAGTGAATACATGAAGTTCGCTGTTTGCGGTTTCGCCAGGTAGACGCATACCGCGGTTGGCCCTGGCTCGTCAGTGCGACGGACACCAGGCAGAATGTTACTCATGTCACCACATTGGAATTCAATTCAACATGTGAAAACTACTTGTTGTTCAGTGGTGGCTGATTGATGAACTCACAACGTTCAAGCGAATTACTCCTAAACAATCGCAATAATTCTAACAACGTTCTGAAATAAAAAAACCACATGCCATAAAAAGGCAGAGACCTCCAAAAGCTCTTGTTCTCCCGCTTCTCCTGCTCGGACACATCCGCGGCCGACAATTCGGAGCGACCGAACGCGCCGCTGTGATGAGCGTCCTTTGGCAGATGTCGAATGTCGACGGTGCTCCGGTCGACGCGTACGGAGTGACGACTGGACAGAACCGACCTGACACCGCCGTGGTGGAAATGAGCTGCCGGCAACGAAAGATCACCGTTGGCTACCTGGAATCGGTTGGTTGGTTGGTTGGTTGATTGGCTGGTTGATTGATTGATTGGTTGGCTGATTGATTGATTAATTGATTGATTGATTGATTGATTGAATAGGTGGATTGAAAGACAGATTGATTGGCTTAGCAGAATTATTGTCATTACGAACCGTTCCATTCTCATCCCACGCAATACTTCGATAGCGTTCCTGTTGCAGCTCTTGCGTCGAGTCTGCGACGTGCGTCACACTACCCGGATAGAAGACGTCTTTCACTCTCAAATAGCCGCTGCTCATTGTGATTGCATGACGGCGTAACTGAAAATGCAGAAAATAAAAGTTTTTTGTGTTGTTTCAAAGGATTTTATGTTTTACGGCTTTCATTTTTGTTGTTATAGTAGTCAGAAGCATACCCGCACAATGGTGTACCAATGTGTGCAGCCTTCAAAATCGTGTACAGCCCTCAAAGTGGTGCACAGCCAAAAATGGCATCATAAGGGGTTCAAGTTTTTTGAGAATTTATGTACCTATTTATGAATTTCACCTTTTTTTCCAAAAATAGAAACTTTTCAATTTCGAAAATGGAAATTAGGAAAGTCGGAAAAATTTACTGCTGTGCATTTCCCATCTGACCGTATGTGCGGACTGCGCTCGCGACGAAAGGAAGTGCACCGAATGATTGCTGCCTCGTCGACTGCCGCCGCCCGAGGTCGCCATGTAGGACTGCGCACGCGCTCGCTCGATCGCGTCCAGCTGCTGGTCAATCAGTGGTCCCTAGATTTACGAACAGAATGAAAAAAAAATTTTGAAGCCATTTTGACGTGATTGATTACGAAACAATGAAAGGGCAGTGCTGCCAATAAGTGTACTGGATACTCGTACAGTTGAAGCAGCTAAAGTGAATATTTTTATATTTTTTTTAAACATTAGGGAGAAAAAGAGAAAAATACATGTTTGCAAGTGTAACGCTTTGCTGACATGGCACAAAACAGCGTAATCCTAACGCACCTTGTACGTATATTTCATGCGATTTCGTAACGAAAAACAGCCTCAAACTATCTGATACATGTATATTTTTGTCACCGCTCGTGGCCTGGTGGTAGCGCGTTAGACTCGTTGTCTGTGCGTTCGGGGGATTGAGCCCCGCCAAGGGGCGTGTATAGGCACTTAATGACAGAGGAAAACTCAATGGACGCCCTATCCGACGACGTTCGGGGCGCTTTTCTGGGTTAGCCCTGGCTAAAAACAACAACAACGTTTCTTCGCGACCGACCGTCGTCAGCAGCGTGATGTTCGTCGCAGCGGACTCGTTCAGTCCGGCGTCCTTCGAGTGTCGGCGGCTTGCCGCCAGCGACGCGAGCAACAGTCGTTTCTTCTCGGCCTCCTGATCTTCGTCGTGAATCGCCTCGAATTTCACCGGTCGAAACAGCGCACCGCAAACGGCACCGTTCAGGATGACGCCTGCAATTGAGAGAGGCACAATTACGGAACTGTGATCAAGGCAGTACAAAACCATTTGTTTGCAAAATTCCCGCAATGTTCCGTAATTCGTTTGGTTTGTTGAGTTTTTTTCAGGTGCTGTTTGTTTTTCTAGCATCATCCTCAATTTCAAAGATACGCAATCGGTTGGTGTACGTGCGAGCGAACACACACGGTTGGAAATCACTTCACTGATTTGCGTGGTTTTTTTCTTTGTTGTGTACGGATGTAACGGGTACATAAACGCAGTAGAACTGATAACTTTTTATTCGGAATAGAAAAAAGAACATTTTGTTGACGTTTCACACCGTAAAATCGGAATAAAAACTCATTTAGTACGTTTGGTACACATTACCGTACCGCCGCCTGAAAACCTGTCTGGAGCCAGCAACCGCTTTATCATCGGTGCTTTTGCTCAAAAAAGGGTTTATTTCAAATTACTTGGGTGTCACCGCACGCGGACAATAAAAAAACAGAAAAAATATCCAACCAAAATTTTGAGAATTCACCGTTTTACTCAAAATTTACACTGCTGAAATGAGTTTTTCGCTCTAAACAATCAAAAAATAAAAAACTTGAGAAAAAAACAGAGACTGGTGAAACGGCTTGCCTGCGTAAATGAGAAACGCCCCTCGCCAAGTGTAAGTATCTATAAGCCATTTATTGAAGGGCGCAAACAGGAACGTGCCGACACCAGCGCCGCAGACGGCGATGCCGGTAGCGAACGTGCGTTTCTGCTCGAAATACATCGTCACGATCACGATTGCCGGACAGTACATGAGACCGAAGCCGATTCCTGAAAATCAATCAATCAGTCAAACAGTCAGTCAGTCAGTCAATCAATCAATCAATCAATCAATCAATCAATCAATCAGCCAGTCTTAGTCAATCAATTCATTACTCAACTCTGTGTGTACTACTAAATAGTTCAGTTCAGTACACGTACCCATGATCACGCCGACGGAGACCATCAAGAACATGACACTAGTGGCGAAATAGCTGACGACACAGCCGACGGTCGCGATCAGTGAGCCCGCGATCGTAGTTACCCGGCAACCGTATCGATTCGTGACCGCACCGGCGACCGGGCCTGTATTGCAAGCAAGAAAACCTAAAACGCACAACATCACAAATTCACTGGGGTAATCTGAAGCACATATTTCCCGCCACACCATGATACACCTACCAATGCCTAAGTACAGTCCAACCATGACGGAGACAATCCAGGACGTCAACCCGCGACCCTCATTGAACACGTGTATCAGTTCGACCGAAATAATACCGAAACTGTAGATGAAACCGTCGGCGAACACGTGGATCAGGAAGGCGCCTAGGACGACCGCCCAGCCCCAGCCGCCGTCGAGCGGAATCGGCCGGTAGCCGAGGATTCTCGACGGCTCCGCCGGTTGTTGCGTTTGTTCGTAATCTTGTTGTAGTAGTTGTTGTTGATGTTGTTGTTGATGTTGTTGTTGATGTTGTTGTTGATGTTGTTGTTGTTGTTGTTGTTGTTGATGTTGTTGTTGATGTTGTTGTTGATGTTGTTCTCGTTCTTCGAAAGCGGTCATCAGCCTCAGTTGTTTCCCTTCGAGCAACGGCTCGAGCTGGTGGTGAACGGACGACTCGTGTTCGGTGGTCATCATCACTAGATGGCGCTGTTGACTGGAAATGATCGATAGCGGTGATTGAAACTTTCATCCGTGTTGAATCTTGTTGCACGGTTTTCGTTGTTTTTTGTTCAGATGCGTTTCGTCGTTGTTCCAGTATTTGCCCACATTTCTCGAGACGCAAGCTGAAAAATTGTTACGTATAGCTGGGACAGAAAGGCGGAACTGTTTTGCGGATCATATACAGGGTGGGCCAAAAAAAGGTTCCATTTTCAAACGGCTGTCACTGGCTGGTGTTTCAATATTATGAGCTGAAATTTTCAGCACTGATAAAACATGTGATGCCATTTTACTGACAAAATTTTTTTTCCGATATATAATTCCTAGCGCTCACTGCGGCAGATTTTCTAAAAAGCTCGAAAAATCAACAAATTGACTGAAATGAGTGCAAGAAAAAATTAGTATCAAGATGCGTGATTCAATTTTGAAACTGTTGCGAAGGTGACAAATGGGTCTTCTTGGATACCCGGGGTACTGATAGTTAAAATCATGCGCTCAGAGTGGTAAGGTCTCACACTTGAATTGCATTTGAGCAGCTCGAGCGAAATTCTGATGTTTCACAACGGACTCGAGTCAGCAATCATGCGACTGCGACAGAAAGAATTGTTCAGTTGACTTTTTGTTTTGTGTGTTGCTCTGTCTGTTAATTTGTTTCTTTTGAAAAGTTTTTCTGCGGTTTGAATAAAAACAGTGTTTCAGTTTCAGTTTTCTGCAGTTTCGTCATGGTTAAGTGGACAGCAGAACAACGGGTCTGGTGTGCTATCTGATGGGAGCAATCTGAAAGTTTTTCTGCAGTGACTCGCCGGTTTCGCGTAAAATGCAATCCAACCGCTGCCGGCGAGAAGCTTGATGATGATTTTGATGTCTATGAGCAATGATTCGTTGTGAAATTCTTGGTTAAAAATCCGTTTTTTTTGAAAATTTGGGAATTTTTAAACATTGTGCTGTAAAACTGAATCTACTTGACCAAACTGGATAAAAATGTTGTCAGAAAAATGGCATCACATGTTTTATCAATGCTGAAAATTTCAGCTCATAATATTGAAACACCAGCCAGTGACAGCAGTTTGAAAATGGAACCTTTTTTTTTGGCCCACCCTGTACTTTAGAAAAATGGGACAAGACAGCGGTTTTTTTTACTTTTCCGCCGCAAACTTGGCAGTTACCAAAGATATTGCAAGCAAATCAAAAAAGCATTGCGTCAGATTTCGGCTTATTCCAAGCGTTGTTGCGACTTTATTCTCAAGTTTGCAGTCAAATGGAGAGACACCAGGATTCGGAACGTTGCTGTGCTCGCTGCTGACACTTCTGCTGCCGGAGAAGAATGATGGAAACCAATGTTGACAGTTTGATGTGAGACATTCTGTCAACACATGACAACTTTGGCGTTAATAAACAAAAATACATGTACGTAAAACACTTTTTTCTCACAAAAACAGGCTGCCCTTTGTTAGACCACGTGAAGTGAAGCGCGAAAAAAACGCACGAATTGATAAATTTCGTAAATTATGTCAAAGTTTGTAAGTTTTTTTTGTCACCGTTTGCTGTAGCGCATCTGGGCGAAAAACACTTAAGGTCAGGTAGAAAAATAAGCATCAAAATAAAAAACCGGGACGTTATAAAAGCACCGTCACAACATATATTTTAGGTTTTTGGTAATCATTTTGCTGGGGCTTTAATCGTGCGTTTGTGGCGTTTGTAAACTTTTTTAATCGAAAAACCAGCGAAACAACAACACACAGCGTGAGCAGCCACTTAATGCGTTATCATCAATTTTCGACCCTTACATTTATTGATGATATAGTTTCCATTCCAATAAGCCTTTCGTCGCAATTTTATTGAGTAAACGGTTACAGTGTGTGAAGATACAATGTATTATTACAAAGTTTAAAAACTGCGACTTGAAGCAACATTGCAGGTTTAAAATGTCAAATTCGGTGCCGATTTTTTTTCGCGACAAAAACGACAACGGAAATAAAACGGCACCACCATGTTTGAGAAAACGTAGTTAATCTTGCGTAACAGAGACCCTGTTTTATCATTCGAAAAAATCTGACAAGTCAGAGGTTTGCAACTATTTTGAGAGCGTAACGGTACTGTGTACTGCGAAACGGTAGTATACTTTGTTTGACGAGTACTGTACTCACAGATCACAGGGTGGCACAAGTATGTACAGTACAGGGTACAGGGTGGAGCAATTTTTGAGTTGAAATTGTATTGGGGGAGCAGAAAGTGAAACGTGTGATAATGCCAGTAAAATTAATGCGATGTGACTGCGCATTAGTGCAGTCACGGGCACGGCATGGTGTTTCCATTCCCAATCGGTGGTGTATCAACTTTTTTATCCACATTTTTGCAGGTCACAATGACAACACAGTTGCCTGTCACTCTTGAATTCAAACAACATGCGAACCCAAAAACTTTTCTGTGCCAAATGATCTTAATTTTTGTTTCACACTGTCAAAAGTTTTATTTTAAATAAAAAAACGATTCACTGTGATTTTTTGCACAAATCACACGACATTCGAAACGGGATCAACTGGATTCAACGTTAAGTTGGTGTTAAAGCAGGCTGCGTACCGGTTTGCGTGCGGCGCACCAATTTGAGGGCTGCACATCTCGGTTCGGTACCCCACACCGTCGCACGGGTATGATTGGCATCCCGAAAACGCAGCCCGCAGCTACTCCGTTTGTGTTGTGGTTTTACTCTCTGCCTTTACTTTTTTCTTAAAGACAACCAACGAAGGTGCACATGGTGTGGGGCTGTTTAAAATTCTGCGTCAACGCAGTTTTGATTTCACGCCCGCAGGCAAGCTGCGCGTAAACGCATTCATTTAGGCGGTCTCACAAAAAGTAAATTGAAAATCATAATTTGTGTTCGAGAATTATATGTGGCACATGTAGTAGGTGTGTCGCGTTATGCACATGCAGTTTCAAAATGAATATCGTTGTCTTTGTGGGTTTACGGAATGAATAGCCATTACAAACTGCACAATGAATTCCAGTGAACCAAACCAATGTATTTCAAAACAACCAACTTTGGAACTAAACCCAATTCCACAGCTGCGTTTAGATTTTCTTCGACGTTTCTGAACATAGTCTGCTAGAATTTCTGATTTCAGATCAGATAATCAAGTTTTTTTAAATTTGACTATAAAAAACAGCACAACTGAAATCAACATCGAAGAATGAACTCAACGATTGGAATTTTTTTCATTGTTGCATTTGCGATATTTCCGAATGTTTGCGACGCGTGCAGTAAGAGGCGCAGTATTCGTGTAACTTTGTTCAGACCAGGCATTCTCGGTAATGATGGTACATGTAAGTCCTATCACGATTAATCTCGGTTAAAAACAACCTTTATTTTGCAGATTCTTCAAATGACGAAACACCAACAGGCGATCCGTATGCCGGCCAGAACCTCTGTGGTCCAGAGTTAAGGAAAGCACTGAAGCGCGTTTGTAAAAGCACACTACCGGATGAACAGTTCCAACAGGTTGGAGAAGTTCAAAATCGCCGTTTCTAAATTCTTTATTATTGCAATCGTTCTGAAATGTACCGTTTGAAAAAATTACCATACGCTGGAGAAGCATGAAAATAGTAATCAGTAAAAAATGTCATTTTCACACAAGAGAAGACGTTTTACGTTGCAAAAGTCTTGTTCTCAGCTGAACCTCAATGAACTTGCGCCAAACTCTGTGCGTTTCTGTTGCTTGCAAAGTGGCGCCTGCTCTCGCGCCGTGTTGCTTCATGATTGCAAAGCGCTGGCGTCGGGTGAAACTCGAACGGCCGAAAGTCCACGAACGTCCACACCGAGGAAAGGTATAAACCGATAAATGATTTGTATTGAAACAGAGCAAAAATGCGGTTGAGTTGACGGTTTCTCCAACTTTTTCTACGCGCGGATACGGCACACACACACACACACAAACATACAGCGGCACCACGCGCCGATTTACGATTCAAAAGTGAATGCCACCTTGGCTGCATCGTATAATGCTCATACAAACCTTTGCGACGCTCAAATGCCAAAAGTCGTTCAAACCTGAAAACGATCAGTAAAACGGTTTAAAATAATCGATTCTAGACCTGCAAACAATTTTCAAGGTAATGTCAAATATTTTTTATTGAACTTTCCAAAAATTGTGCCAGAAATAAGATTTTCGCCTTTTAGAGCAATATTAAAAAATTTTCAAATTTATATTTTTAAATGGTTGGCATTTTTTGTTTTTAAATCAAGTTTTTTTGAACAAACATTATGTTTTTTAACAAACCGTAGAAACCGTAACAAATCGAAGAATGGTCTCAACGATTGGCAATTTTTTAATTGTGGCATTTACGATATTTCCGAATGTTTGCAACGCGTGCAGTAAGAGGCACAGTATTCGTGTAACTTTGTTCAGACCAGGCATTCTCGGTAATGATGGTAAGTCCTATCACGATTAATCTCGCCTTGATTGAGAAGACAATGACTACAGTACAATGTACGTTATTTCATCGACCACGTATGTAATGGCACGTTTAAGCAGCCGCCTTTTTGTGTACCTTTTGTGTATGCAGGTTATTGGGTTACGGTATTTGTCGTGTTATAAGGGCTGGGAGCGTGTTTTAATTGCCCAGTCCCAGTCCACCGATTTTTATTGTTTGTTCGTTTCGTTTTATCCAGGTCCCGTTTTGTTAACCAATTCATTGTTTCGTACTAAAAAGTGAATTGACCGGATTAACGAAGTAAAAGAGAAAAAGGAAGAAAAAGAGGACTGGCCGTTTTATCGACGAACTGAATAACAATAATAAATAAAAGAGATTGATATTTAACTGTGAGACACACACACGCAAACAACCTTGTCACGCACACGTCTTCAAACACAACCGCTCGGATTGTTTCGGCAGTCTAGAGTGATAACCATTACATTAAGGAGGTCCATTTCAGTGGAGGTCCCGCCGAATTCATCGGTTGCGTGCGCGACGAGGAGCGACGACGTTGAGCCCTTGCACCGCTCGAATGGTCATGGAGGACCGCGGTTAGCTTGGAGCTCCTGCGATCATCTTCTGACAATCGAAAACTCGGGATCGATCAACAATGCCGGTGCTCGAGCGCGAAGTGATGGACGAGAGCGAGATGGACGGCGACGCAAGTGACAACGAGGGCAATGGCCATGGAGGGTCGCGAGCCCAAAGGACATCTGAGGAGACTGACGCGCGAGACGGAGCGGTGACGGACGGCGACGCCGTGTTGGATCAGATTGCTGGAGCCGTCAAACACTCGCCGATCAAAAACCGAAAACGAGGCCATGGAGGGCCAGCGCCACGAGGCCATGGAGGGCCAGCGCACGGGAGAGGAGGAGTGATGACACGTAGCAGTGCACGAGCTGCGTCGAGTGGAGCTGGACAAAGTGTGACGCCGAAAACGACCAAAAAGGTAACGGTGGTCACGCCGAGTGAGGCGTCATCGGTGGTTTTGGAAACGAGTGACGACGAGGGCAATGGCCATGGAGGGTCACGAGCCCAAAGGAGATCCGCGGTGCGAGGACCTACAAAAACGAGGGGAAGACCGCGAAAAGTGATCGTCCGTCGAGTGAGTTCGACGGAGGAGTCGTCAGACGAGGAGGCACCGATGACGGCAAAACGGCGTGAGGTCGTGGCCGGCAAAGCACAAAAGCTGGCAAAAGTTTTCGACAAGTACGACTGGGGAGCGGAATCATGGTGGCGATTCGTAGAGCGCTTGGAGGACGCTTGTCACGACAACGGCATCAGCAAGGACGACGAAAAAGCAATCGTTCTGAAGTACATGATGTCAGCCAAGTCGAGGCTGTCGTTCGACACTCTGAATGTCGATCAGCGAGCATCGTGGAAAGAAGCCGTAAAGGTGTTGGGTGTCATGTTCGGCGAGAATCTAGCGAAGGCGAGGAGGCTCGAGGAACTGCGAATGTTCGAGATGGCGATGGACGCCGATCCGAAGGAGACAGTGAACGAGCTGAATCGAATGATGGCACCAATGCTCGCAACAGAGACGAAGGAGAATCGCGACCTCCGACTGGCACATCAACTGTACCACTGCTTGCCGGCAGAAATGCGGAACTGGTTGGTGTTCAAAGAAGTGGACACAGACGATCTCGAGGGAATGGTGGAAGCCATCGGAGCCATTCAGAAGTTCCTCGAGACAGACAAGATCCTGAAGCCAGCCAACAGCAGACCGCCGCGCAGAGGGAATGATGTCGGACAAGGAGCTGAACTCGAACAACAGTTCAGTCAACTACGAAGCGGCTATAGCGCACCGAGAGCCACGTTCAGAGGCGGCATGCACAACAACGCCGCACCGCGACCAAACAACAACAACTTCAGTCGACCGCCGATGCAGCAGCAGCAGCAGCACATCACCACCACAGCTCCCAACGAGACCGTCGCAGCAGACGTTTGGTGGAAGTGCACAGTCGAACCGTGGAATGGCTCCGTTCCGTGGCAACAATCGTGGCGGGTATCGCAACACGGGTGACAAACGTTGCTACTCATGCAACGAGCTCGGTCACACGATGATGGGGTGCCCAAAGAGAGCGGTGGCCGACCGACAACAGGCCATGATCGGAACGCTGGAAACGGCGAGTGGAAACAGCAGCAGCAGCGAAAGCAATCTGGACCCGCTAGCGTACCTGGAGGTACAGCTGAATGGAGTTCGATGTCGTGCGTTGCGAGACTCAGGAGCACAAGTGAACATCGTGCCGGCAGCATTGCTCGAGTACATCGGAGCAGCTACAGGAGAAACGCCGAAGATCACGGACTGCGAGCTGAGCGGAAGGAGTCTCACTGGTGGCAAAGTGGCGGAATTCAAAGGCAAAGTGCAACTGAACGCAGCGTCTGGAGACGCGAGTGCCTGTATGGACTTCTACGTGCTGACGAAGGGAAAGAGCGATGGAAAAGACCAGCTAGTGTTTGGACGACCGATGGAGATCGTGTGGGACGTCGGATGTCCGATGGCAACCACAGCACCGCCAGCAATGAAAGGAGAAGTGCCGTACTTGATGCCGCAAGACCAGTCGCATGTGGAAGTAGTATCGGAGCCGTGCGAGTTTTGTCAAAAGAGCGACCACCTGACAGACGACTGCTTGGCTAGAAAGACGTGTGAGCTGTTTCGAGAGAAAGGCATGACGCGGCAGCAAGCGATCGAAATGACGGACAGCTACCTGAGGGGCAGCACGACAAAGCTCACACCGCCACGAACACCAGAGCGCGTAGTCACCAAAATGGATGAGGCCAGCAAGAAGAAGCACAAGCTGATGGAGTTGGAATACAGCACATATCGAGCGGAACGATTCAAGGATAAATTGCGAGAAGAACAACGCAAGGATCCGTTCGTGTTCCAACTGATTCAGTGTGCGTCGCATGAGATCCCGCAGCATCTGAGACCGGACGCCAGCCCTGTGGTGGAACAGTGCTTGAAGGACTTCGAGTACTACATGTCTGATGGATTGCTGTACGTCTGGGAACCGGATCTCGTAGTGGGAAACATTGTGGTGCCGCAGAGCATGCATTGGTTGGCGATGAAGAAGGTGGCAAAGACCTTGAACGAAGTGACGCGAGAAACGATGATCCCAGCAGTTCGCAGATTCTTCTGGTGGCCGGAAGTTGCGTGCGACGCAGCAGAATACGCAGGAAACTGGGTGCCCGAGTAGAAGATGTCGATCGACCACGAAGTGATCGAGGAGGTGCAGGACAGCGAGGAGGAATCGCCGCTGAACGAAAGGCATGGAGGCCAACGAGTGACAGTGAGGATCAGTAACGAACTCGGCCTGACAGAACGTGGCATGATGTATCTCCTGGTGATCATGGACGATTTCACGAAGGCGATCAGTGCGTATCCGATGGAAACGAAGGCAGCGTCCGAGGTAGCTCGAAACATCTGGAACTACATGAGCAAGAACGGACAGCCGACGGAGATGACGATGTGGCTGGAACCAGTTCACGTGCAGCAGATCGCAGCAAACGTGGAGGCGAGATACGGCTTGAAGGTCGTGGATCATCAGATCGCGTACAAAGTGGGCGAAAAGGGCAAGAAGGTGAAGAAGTCAGACGGACTGAACGCCATGCTCGAGTTGTTGAAGATAATGACAACCGAAACGATGATCAACTGGGACGACTACGTCGACATCGCCGTCTACGTCTACATGCACGCGGTTCGAACGGATCTGGGTGGCCACAGTCCGTACTTCCTGGAACGAGGTCGTGAAATGCGAACGTTGAATTTCGCAGAGATGGAGAAGGTGCATCCAGGAATGGGAGACGATCCGAATGTGGTGGAGCGATTGTCGGACGCGATGATTAAGGGACAGAACTGGTTGGCGGACGAAAACGAACAGGTCATGGTGGACCTGCACAAGAACCCGACGAGACGAGGAATGCGACGAGGACAACGAGTGTTCGTCTACGACAGGAAAGCCGAGCACAGCACACCGTTCCGCTACGAAGGACACGCACTGGGACCGTTCATGGTGATGAACGTCGACCTGGCGGACAAGAACGTGGAAGTTGTGCGAGCCGACGGACTGAAATGCGGAGACGACGAATTCGACGCGTTCTGGATCTCGAAGGCGAAGGTCAGCGGAATGGCGAAAGAGCTGAAGGATTTCCGCGCCGACTGGTTCACTGAGATGCGATACGACGGACAACTGGAGCAGTACGTGTTGAGGAAACGACTGTCGCTGTCGTCGGAGGAGAGCGAAGCAGCTGCTGGAGCGCCGAAGCACGGCTACACGACGCGTCTGCAGAAGCGTCGACAGCAGCAACGACAACTGCAGAAGTGAAGAGGACGAGGACATCCACCGGAATACTAACGTTGTGATTATTATTGTTTAGGTTTTTAGGTTAGGTTTTGTGCGTTTTGTGTTTTGTTTTATTTGAGAGACCGCAGGGTGAGTCGTAAAAGGTCTCAAAGTTTAGTTTGGTTTTGTTTTGTTTACCCGGAGACACGGAGCACCGTAAAGCACTTCTGATTGGTTCAATAGTAAATTTTCCATCATTGTTTGTTTGCTTGCTGGTTCATTGAAATAAAAACGGGTTTTGGTGATACGTTTTTTGTTTTCTGGCATTTTATTGGATTTCAACCAAAGAGCTGAATTATTGTTGTGCTCTGTATTTTGTTTGTTTCTTTTCTTGAGACAGTTCATCCGTGGGTTGTACTTTTGTGTAGTTTCAGTTTGTTCAAGATGCCATCAAGTTTTGATTTCAACGACTACTTCATCCGGAAGCAGCGACCACAATGGATCGAAAAGGAGACACTGCTATGGTCAACGACTGCAACAACACCAATGGAGATGTGGAATGGACACGATATGGATCTGGAAAGCCATGATGAACAACCATCCATGGAGGGATGTAACGAATTGGTGGAGTATGGAGAGTGTGACCGTTGGAATGGAGACTTCAAATTCTATCAGCCGACTGTGAAGGGAATGCGAGTCTGTGGAAGAGTGGCAGCAGTTGATGGAAGCTAAGGCCATGGAGGGTCAAAGGCTTCGAATGGAGGGACAACCGATGGTGGTGGAGATGGAATACGACGGCTACGTTCGACAGTTGGATGGTGTCTCGACAGAGGTGCACTCTGGTACGCCATTTTTGGCAAATCAGATGGATGCTCTCGGTTGTGGACTACAGTTTCCGACATCGCTGGAGATGACGAGTCAGTGCTCGAAAGCTGTCAAGAGTCGTGTGATGCATCGAATGTCGTACGCAGCAGGCAAGGAACAGAAAGACACGACATATGTGCAAGATCAAACAGCTGCTGAACTGGCGATGGGAGAGCGAAGGGAGAGATGCATCGGTCAGCGTGAAGTGTTCTTGCGAATCCGCAATGTGTGTGGACGTGAGATTGGAGAGAACACGACAGTGACACCGATCATGACGAGCGAATCGTTGGAGCACATTGTCGAAGAAGTGTTGGTTCCATCAGCGAAACGATGGGGATTCATCGCAGCGGATACAGAGCACGTTTCGATAGCAGAGTTCTTGCCAAAGATGGAACAGAAGGATGTCAATCGAACGGAAGTGATGGAAGCCAGTAAGGAATTTGCGAAACGATTTGGTTATGTGCCGCACATGCTGGCGGAGACACGATGCAGCGGCCGAAAGAAATTTTGGACGAGCAAGTTGGTTTCCGTGCTGACGATTGCGACGGCGGACGGCCATGCGTTTGCAATTTTCCCGACAGCGTTCACCAGTTCATCAGAGCCTGGATTGCTGAACAAAGACTCGGCATTGTTGGCGATGATGTGTGGCAAGGACAACAACAGGGAGGCACGCAAGATGAGCGGAAAAGTGCTTTGGTTCGGAATGGACACGGATTCGTCTGCATGGGAACTGTCGTTTGGAGTGCAGTTGAACAAACACAACATCGACATCCAACCGTTGCTTGGACAGGCATTCAGCTTGGCGAGTGACAAACCGGTACCGACACCACCAAACTTGACGTGCTGTGTGTAGAAAAAACTAGATTTGATTTGATCGCTACTAGTTCTTTTTCTAATTACTTGAGATTCCGATTTGTCCTCATCCAGTATCTTTATTGGAAAAAATCAAAATGTACGTACGATTCAACAAGTTAGCAAAATTATTTCATGACAGCATTTTTCCTCTCGTACCACAGACTCCATCAAAACCAGCATTTTACAACGATATTTCGAGACGAACAAATCACACCAAGCTACATCCTTTTTTAAAGAATGCCAAAAATCACAAGATAACGGAATCTTCTCATGAAGCCCGCCTCTCTCTTTCGTGGGCGGCTATCTCAGCTTACGCGACGCAACAACAACAACAACTGTACACACAAAAGGCTTTATCTCAGAACGCCACTTCATGTCCCGTTAGGAGAGAAAAAAAGGCGCGTCTCTTTTTGCGAACCGGATATTCAACAGACTCGTGTCTGGCACTGACTTACAAAAAGACGCACGCGTTACAAAAATTATGAATCACATAATAATTGGAAATTACGAAAACAGACACACAAACAAATAAGTGCTTGGAAAATCGCTATGCAATTAGCGACACTCCCACCAGAAAAGTGTTCGACTAAGGAATTAAAAATGCATTAGCACTAGGGCTTTGATATGACTGATCTTGTAGCAGTACGGTTTCGCACACACCTCAACCATACCCACACCCTTTTGCATCTGAATTTCGACTCCACCCTTTTTGCACCTCAAGGTACACTGTTCGCATCCTGCATGCAACGGATCCACTGACTTCGGCCCGTAAAACGTCACTGGTACCGATCCCCAAGCTCTCACTGGGAGCTCGCCATCTTCATTCACGAAGTAGTTTGCGTCGTTCTGCTTATAGTAGCACAACTTTTTCGCAGACTGCGCGCAGTGGTGCAGTTCACAAAATGGCGGGGTACCCACTGTCCTGGTATCGGTTCCCACACAATCATACTCGTCCGGTGTCACTTGTTTCTCTCTGATTTCCAAATGACGCACGTAGACTTTAGTGCCGTTCATCAGCTCAATCTGGCTGAATTTACTATGCGTGGCTTCCGCGTTGCAGTTTTCATCGGGTTCAAACGAGCAGACATTCGGTGCTGCACCTTTCAACACGTCACTGACTGATCCCGTTGATTCCGGTTCCGGTCCATCGTAAAACGAGCATCCACTGGCCCAATCCGGACAAGAGCAACGTTTGCCACACAAACCATTTCCATCCAAATGACCATCACGGCACTCTTTTTCCTTCCAGCACAACTGTTCATTGCGCATTCGATACACTACAGTGCCTTTACTGACACACTTCTGTGATTCCAGTGGTCGCAGCATCGTTCTGTTTCCACCAATCGTCGGACATTCCTTGCCCGCAACAATCACACAGAACAATGTCAGTACTGTCAGTCCTAGCAACTTCGACCTCGTCATCGACCTCGTCTGACGACGATTCGAACTGCTGCTGCTAGCGGCTTCTTCACTTTTGGATTCATTGGCACCGCTTTGCTTCGTTTCAGAATCAGATTTCGTCTCGCTTTCTTCCGACGTAGGAAGACTCTCCCGGCCGACTTCAAGTGGATACATGTAATTGATCGGACGAGTCAAACATGCACCGTCAGCCAGTTTCACTTCGGCAGATCGGACTGCACCATCAGAACTGCATTTCACTTTCGTCACCCGGGCCAATTTCCAATTGCCACGTTTGACGTTCTCTTCTTTCAACAAAATGGCTTCACCAACTTCTGGTTCTCGATCAATTGCCACTCGGGGATTCTTGTGAGACGACTGTTGTTTCTCTTTGAGACTGAGCAAGTATTCTTGGTGCCAACATTCCCAAAATCGATCCAAATACTTTTGACTGCTTTGCACGTACTGCACCATTTTCTCGGTTGAGTCCAACTTTGGCAACCAATCGTCATCCGCATGATCGTCGGCCAGTGCCGGCGTTCCAATTTCACCGATATTGCCCAGTAGATCAA
The DNA here is from genome assembly GCA_030248135.1 of Theristus sp. LFF4_11. NCBI lineage: Eukaryota > Metazoa > Nematoda > Chromadorea > Monhysterida > Xyalidae > Theristus > Theristus sp. LFF4_11. The sequence goes on along the minus strand of JASANC010001619.1, from coordinate 9,836 downwards.
TCGGTCGCAACACTTCTCGTGAATGAATGTCTGCGGAGACTGTCGTGAGCGGCCTTGCATTAACTACCGCTTCCACTTCGTGCAAAACTGTCATCACGGTTTCGAAATCCAACAACTTTCCACCCACGGCTTTCTTCAGCGCCTTCTTGGTAATGCCAACCAATCGTTCGTAGAAACCGCCTTGCCACGGAGCAAATTCCGTGATGTAGCGCCATTCGATACGTTTCTCCGAACAATAGTTCAGCACATCTGGTTCCGAGATCACCGTGTTCCACGCTTTCTGCAACACTTTGTCAGCCAGCTTGAAAGTCGCAGCATTATCGCTGACTATCATTTCAGGTTGTCCTCGACGGGCTATGAACCGTCGTAGACTGTCAATGAACCGTTTGGCCGACAATTCCGAAACCAGTTCCAAGTGCACAGCGCGCACACTCAGACACGTGAACAAACAAATCCACGCTTTCCGTTGTTCACTGCCAACTTTCACGTACAGCGGACCAGCGAAGTCAATACCAGTGTACTGAAATGGCTTCATGCGTTTGACCCGTTCGTCTGGCAACTGCGGCATATCAGGTAGACGAAACGGACCACCGTTCACTTTGCGACAGACCACACAGTTGTTCAATATCCTTTTCACTGTTTGTCTGCCTGACGGAATCCAATATTTCATTCGAATGTCGTTGAGCGTTTGCTTTTCACCGCAATGAAGATTTTTCTCGTGTACGTCTTGTACGATCAACCGCGTCAACCACGATTGTTTCGGCAACAAAATCGGACACTTTGCACTCTCTGGCAAATCCGACTTAGCGATCCGACCTGGTGCGACCAAAAGTCCTTGTTTGTCAACTTGCAGATTCAAAGTTGTCACCAAATCGTGTTGTCGACCAGTGGCAATGGCCCTGAACACGTCTGCGAATGCGCCTTGCTGCGCAACTTTGACAGCAACCGTTTCGGCACAATTCATTTCACCAGCCGATATCGCAGACTGTTCTCCAATTGGTCCAAACAATTCACCCATTCGATGATGTTTCTGCTTTGTTGCACTGCTCAACTTGTTCCACACTTTCATTTTGATGAAACGGAGACAGTGCACTGCGGTACGTAGCAGTTTGTTCACCGACGACTGTCTTTCCATGTTCATCCAACTTTCAGAACTGTCAGTTTTGACAACTGTTGCCACCGTTTCTTCCGTTTGTGGCTCACCACGACACTCCTTGTTCACTTGTTTCATCACTTCAGGCGTGATTTCTTGAACATCACTGGTAGGCCAGTGACTCGAGTCCAACGACAACCATGATGGACCGTGCCACCACTGGCTGTTCGCCTCCAGTTCCATGGGCGTGCAGCCCCTCGTAGCCAGATCCGCGGGATTGTCCTTGGTGGGCACGTACCGAAACGTCATGTTAGTACACTCTCGCAGTTCCTTCACCCGATTGTTCACGAACACGTGCAACTTCTTCGACGTCGTCAACCACTGCAAACAGCACTGGCTGTCCGACCAAACGTATGTCGAGAGTTCCGGACATTGAAGTTGTCCACGCACAAATTTCACAGCTCGCGAACCAATGATCAACCCCGTCAATTCCAGTCTTGGCAACGATAGTTTCTGTGCGACCGGTGCCAAACGACTTTTAGCATAGACCAATTGCGCCATTGCGCCGGTCTCCAGTTGGCCACGAATATACACTGCAGCTGCATAGGCACCTCCAGAGGCGTCTACAAACGCATGCAGCTCCATAGTTTCCAGGTTGAACGGTACGCCCAAATAGCGCGGAATCTTCAACTGGACAATTTCTTTCACTTTCGTCATGATCCAAGACCACCGCATTTGCAATTCTTGCGGCAATTCATCGTCCCAACCGAAATTCATCTTCCACAGTTCCTGATAGAACATTTTGCTGGCTAGCATGACTGGTGTCAGGAACCCCAACGGGTCGAAAATGCATGCCATTGAGTGCAAAATCTCCCGTTTTGTCGACACGTCTTCTTGGATTTTTTGCACACCGTCGATCATCAACTGGTCAGACTTGATATCCCAGACAACGCCCAAAATTTTGGTTGTCTCCTTTGGAGTCATGCGATCAGCTTCACGGATTGACTGCATCACAGTTTCCGAATTCACTTGCCATTCACGCAAATTCATAGACGCGGCGTTGAACAACTGCTTCGCCTCTTCGTACAACTGAATCGCATCGTCCTCCGTTTCCACTGCAACCACCAGATTGTCGACATACATGTTGTCGGCGATCAGTTTCGCACTGGCAGTTCCTTGTTTGTCCAAGTGATGACGCACAGTCAGATTCAACAATGCTGGACTGGCCACCACCCCAAATGGAATGCGACAGAACCGATAGACCTTGAAATTGTCTTTGTCGCAAATTCCGAGCGGATTGTCTGGATCCGCGATCCACAAAAATCGACACGTGTCCCTGTCAAGGGGATCCAATCCAATTTGCAGGAACGCTTTCGCGATGTCCGCCATGATGACCACTGGCTTCATGCGGAGACGCAACAACACACCAGCCAACTGCGGTGTCAAGTCAGGACCCTTGTACATCAATTCGTTCAACGATTTATACGCTGTTCGCGTTTTGGCAGACGCATTGAACACCACGCGCACTTTGGTCGTGTCCTTTTGCGGTGTCACTACCGCATGATGAGGTAGATAGTGAACCCTCGGTCCCGTAGGATTCCACTGATCAGCCTCTTCAATGATTCCCAACTTCAACTGTTCCTGGAAAATGGCATGATATTGTTGTAACAGTCCATCGTTTCTCAACTTGCGAATCGTTGACTGCAACAACGCCGTGCAATACCCGAGATTGTTCGGCAGCACGTCCACAGGTCGAACCGGCTTCCATGGAAACCGTACTGAATACCGACCGTCTTCGTAGCGGACATTGGCCTCAAAATCAGCCACCGCCAAATCGTCGTCCTTTGACTCTGCGTCATCAGTGATACCAATGTGTTCCAAGCACCAAAAGTCCTCAGAATTCGGCTCGGACAACACCGGATCAACCAGCGTATTCATCAACATTTGTGTAACACACTGATTGACTGCAGTCGAAACTGACGCTGCATACTTTTCGGACGGATCGTCTGGTTTCGTGACAGCTCCGGCCACAATCAGACCCAGCTTTGACTTCAACAGAAACAAACCCGAAGGCATTTTTGTCTTTGTCGGCTCCACAAATTGCCAAAAGTAGTCCAGACCAATCAACAGTGACGGTTGATAATCCGACGGTGTCTTCACTTGGACATCAGCCAACTCCAAACTTTTGTTGCGCTTCAGAAAATCCGCGTCAGCTTTTGACAACGGACGTCGTTTCTGTGCCGTAGTGATATGCGGCACCGTATTAACAACCATCGGAAAACGCGAACCATCCGCCAGTCGAACGCATACCTCCACAACATCAGTCGGTATCGACTGCGGCTTTTTGGACGCAAACGTAGAGACTGTCAGCACTTCACTGCGAACTGGCTTCAGCCTCAAATTTCGTGCGACGTTTTTCAGAATGTAACTCTTTTGGGACCCAGTGTCAAATAAAATGTCGACTTGAGCACCATCACTTTTAGCTACATCTGAATAACATTCCGTATGAGCGGTCATCAACAACGCACTCACGTGAGTCGCCGTCTCGACGGGACTCGACGCAGCGACAACCTTTTCACCGCTGTCGCTGTCAATGTCCGTCTCATCACTCGGAGCACAATGCACCGACGTTGAAGACGGTTGACCGTTCGAGCTCTGTGTCTTCGATTTCTCGTTGCGTTTCCAACATAATGCAATGTGGTGCCGACTTTGACCACATCCACTGCATTTTCTGTCCGCCTGAGGACAATTTTTTGCAACGTGATCCGATTGGAGACAACAAAAACAAAGACGGCGTCCTTGCGCTCGATAACGTCGGTCATTCACGTTCGAAAACGTGTCACATTTGTCCGCCATGTGCGGACCGTCGCACAAGAAACACTTCAACGAACTACTTTTCTTGGCACTTTGCGCCGTGACCCATTGCTGTTTGACTTGACCTGACCGGCCTGACCGATCACCATGGCGGCCAAACTTGCCATTCGGCTTTTTCTGTGTCTGATGTACCGAGGAAACTAACGCTTCAGTGGTCGATCTCGCTTCTTGCTTGTGCTGCGTATACTTTGCGCTGTCTTTCTTCTGCTGAGAGTTCGTGTTCAACTGTGCATTGAGACGATTCGCTGCCTCACGAACTTCAACATACTTCCACAATGCTTTGATTAATTCACGCACTGTCCACGGACCAGCAGTTTCTTTGCTTTTCGTGATTTCAAGCAATGCACCTTTTGGGAACTTGCCCTGAATTTGCAACGCCAAACTCGGGTGATCAATACTGTGACCCAACGCTTCCAATTGTCGCAAAATAGCTTCAATTTCTGACAGCACCTTTGTCACCTCAGGCAGTCCTGCCCCACTTGCATCCACGGTCAGCAAACGAGAATACAACGTTTCGGCAATGACTTGCTTGTTGCCGAACCGCTCCTGCAGAATATCCACCGCCTTCTGGTAGTTATCCGCAGAAATCGAGATACCCTCAATGGCACGAGCTGCTGTTCCCTTCACCACAGATAAGAGCTGTTGGAATTTGTGCACTGGCTGCATGGACGGTTCATCATGAATCAACTTGAAAACCTCCCAAAACGTGTGCCACTGACGGACGTCACCCTCAAAGTTGGGCAACTGAATTGGCGGCAACTTAGGCAGTGTCCTGACAGGCTGTTCACCACCGCCACTGTGATTCGCGTCAACCGCCTGACTCACCCGTGACTGTGCACTGCGCTCCTTCTCTCTGAGCTGCACTTCCAAGTCACCAAGGTCAGACAACATAGCGGCCAACTCACACAAGTAGTCTTCAGCCTTCAAAATCTGTTCATTGACACCACCAGCCCCCAGCACTCTCTGTTCATACAGCGGCTCTTCCGCTGCACGCAACTGCTCATCCGTCATGCTATCCAAGATCTTCTCCCACTTCTCGTTGTTGACTTTCAAACTGTTGGTCACTCGCTCTAACGCTTCTTTCGCTTTCACTGTATTCGCCTTAGCACCTCTCACCGCCCTTTGTTGCTCACTCAGTGACTGCGTTTCATCGATTTCCAGCGTTTCCACTGGATCATCCAACAACTGTTGCAGCCGATTAAGCAACGGCGCATTAGACTGTCTGATCCGTCCGGACATATTGGTGGATGTACACTAACACAAAGATATGACGCAACCACTGTCAGACGTGGTAATGCTCACCAGCCACCAAAGTGTGTGTCGCCAGACAGAGGGCACACACGGGAACAGGATAAACAAACAGCCAACAAAAGGTCAAGTCCAATAGACGTGACCAGGCAGAGACGCTAATACCAAGCTTAACAGTGAACAGTACAAGCACGCGCAGTAAAGATGAGCACGCACATGAATAGCAATACGAGAGACGCAACAACGAACAACAACAAAAGCACAAGCAGCCAAAAATTAGCGCCGCGCGCCGCAACTGGCATGAGGACACAAGTTCGCTTTAGCCGTTGTCGCCATGTAGAAAAAACTAGATTTGATTTGATCGCTACTAGTTCTTTTTCTAATTACTTGAGATTCCGATTTGTCCTCATCCAGTATCTTTATTGGAAAAAATCAAAATGTACGTACGATTCAACAAGTTAGCAAAATTATTTCATGACAGCATTTTTCCTCTCGTACAACAGACTCCATCAAAACCAACATTTTACAACGATATTTCGAGACGAACAAATCACACCAAGCTACATCCTTTTTTTAAAGAATGCCAAAAATCACAAGATAACGGAATCTTCTCATGAAGCCCGCCTCTCTCTTTCGTGGGCGGCTATCTCAGCTTACGCGACGCAACAACAACAACAACTGTACACACAAAAGGCTTTATCTCAGAACGCCACTTCATGTCCCGTTAGGAGAGAAAAAAAGGCGCGTCTCTTTTTGCGAACCGGATATTCAGCTAGTGTTATCTATTATACTAAAAATGCAATTTGTGTGTGCGTGCCATTTTTTTGCAATTTGAATTGGCGCTCATTTTTGCTATTTAAGAAAACTCCATCACAATTTCCTTAACCTATTTTTATCAATGCCAGTTGATATTGTTTTGTCAAAACGTCGCTCTTCATAGCTGAAGTCATCATGATACTCTTTGGTCAACAGAGACAGTTCAGCGCAGCATAGGTAAATGGAAGCGTGGCTGATCAAAACTTGATGATCGACTGGGAAAGATGTAACAAAACCGTCTTTGAAAAAAGTTTGAACTTTTTTGTTTTTAAAAATCGGGTTGCAAAACGCACATCGACATCGGCATTGCAAGTTGCACTTTGGGTTCAAAACAAGTAAATTTCATTGAAATTGATACTCCATGTTTCATTTTCAAATTGATACTCCGTGGTTATGAGCGATAATTTCAACGTAACGCACGATGGGCAACTGGCAATTTTTGCTGCTCAAAACTTGACGAGCGACTGCGAAAGATGTAACAAAACTGTCTCTGAAAAAAGTTAGTTTTTTAATTGGGTCGAAATGGTATTTACCATTCATTTTCACTTTGCAACATGTTTGGGTCATGTTGGGGTGAACGGGTAAAAAGAACCAAAACTGCAAAACAAAATTATAAACGTCACTTTTTTGTTTCTTCTATGCATGTTCACTTTACAAAAAAGGCTTGGCTTATGTTAGGGTCACCGGGTAAAAGAAGCATTAGCTTTTTAAAACGGGTATTTTTTATGAAAAAACGTTGATTTTTATATTTTTTATTCAATCTTACTTAACTTACAAAAAGGCTTGACTTAGGTTAGGGTGAACGGGTAAAAATAGCAAAATCATTAACTTCGCATTTTCACTTTGCAAAAAAGGCTTGGCTTAGGTAAACGGGTAAAAGAAGCATTAGCTTTTTAAATCGGGTAATTGTAAAAAACGTTAATTTTTATGTTTTTTATTCAATCTTACTTTACATACAAAAAGGCTTGACTTAGGTTAGTGTGAACGGGTAAAAAATGGCAGAATCATAAACTTCGCATTTTCACTTTACAAAAAAGGCTTGGCTTAGGTAAACGGGTAAAAAAGCATTAGCTTTTTAAAACGGGTAAATTAAAAAACGTTAGTTTTTATATTTTTTTATTCAATTTTACTTCACTTACAAAAAGGCTTGCCTTCGGTTAGGGTGAACGGGTAAAAATAGCAAAATCATAAACTTCGCATTTTTTATTTATTTAAATACATTAAAAAATATTGTATTGTAGGCGACTTCACGGCAGCACAAGGTAAATTTTCATCAGGGTTATTATTCAGTAAACGTTACTTTTTTTTCTTTCTAAGTCAATGCCACTTCACCAAAAAGGCTTGGCATTGATTAAGCCACATACGCTCGGGTCAATAGGCTAGTCATCTATATTATTAAATTTACAAAGTGTCTGTGCGTACGTGTGTGGCACTTTTTTGCAATTTGAATTGGCGCCCTTTTTTGCTACTTAAGAAAACTCAATCTCAATTTCCTTAACCTATTTTTTTATTAATGCCAGTTGAGATTGTTTTCTTAAAACGTCGCTCTTCATAGCTGCAGTCATCATGATACTCTTTGGTCAACAGAGACAGTTCAGCGCAGCATAGGTAAATGGAAGCGTGGCTGATCAAAACTTGATGATCGACTGGGAAAGATGTAACAAAACCGTCTTTTAAAAAGTTTGAACTTTTTTGTTTTTAAAAATCGGATTGCAAAACGCACATCGACATCGGCCTTGCAAGTTGCACTTTGGATTCAAAACAAGTAATTTCATTGAAATTGATACTCCATTTTTCATTTTCAAATTGATACTCCATGGTTTATGCGCGATAATTTCAACGTAACGCACGATGGGCAACTGGCAATTGTTGCTGCTCAAAACTTGACGAGCGACTGTGAAAGATGTAACAAAACCGTCTCTGAAAAAAGTTAGTTTTTTAATTGGGTCGAAATTGTATTTACCATTCATTTTCACTTTGCAAAATGTTAGGGTCATGTTGGGGTAAACGGGTAAAAAGAAGCAATGACTGCAAAACAAAATTATAAACGTCACTTTTTTGTTTCTTCTATTCCTTTTCACTTTAGAAAAAAGGCTTGGCTTACGTTAGGGTAACCGGGTAAAAGAAGCATTAGCTTTTTAAAACGGGTATTTTTTAATAAAAAAACGTTAATTTTTATATTTTTTATTCAATCTTACTTAACTTACAAAAAGGCTTGACTTAGGTTAGGGTGAAGGGGTAAAAATAGCAAAATCATAAACTTCGCATTTTTACTTTGCAAAAAAGGCTTGGCTTAGGCAAACGGGTAAAAGAAGCATTAGCTTTTTAAAAGGGGTAATTGAAAAAACGTTAATTTTTATGTTTTTTATTCAATCTTACTTCACATACAAAAAGGCTTGACTTAGGTTAGGGTGAACGGGGAAAATAGCAAAATCATAAACTTCGCATTTTTACTTTACAAAAAAGGCTTGGCTTTGGTAAACGGGTAAAAAAGCATTAGCTTTTTAAAACGGGTAAATGAAAAAAAAACGTTAGTTTTATATTTTTTATTCAATTTTACTTCACTTACAAAAAGGCTTGCCTTCGGTTAGGGTAGGTAAACGGGTAAAAATAGCAAAATCATAAACTTCGCATTTTTTATTTATTTAAATACATTAAAAATATTGTTTTGTAGGCGACTTCACGGCAGCACAAGGTAAATTTTCTTCAGGGTTATTATTCAGTAAACGTTACTGTTTTTTCTTTCTAAGTCAATGCCGTATTAACGTATTAAGCCACATACGCTCGGGTCAATTGGCTAGTCATAATACTAAGATAATAGTCGTGTCTGTGTGTGTGTGTGTGGCACTTTTTCGCAATTTGAATTGGCGCTCATTTTTGCTATTTAAGGTAGCTAAGCTAAAGCTCATTTTTTTAAATATCAATGACAATTATTTTTCTCGGAAAAGTCACTCTTCACTGCGAAGTCATCATGATACTCTTTGGTCATCCGCTACAGCGCCTCTAGATACGATTGCCAAATAATGGCAACTGTTGCTGTTCAAAACTTGACGACCGAAAGCGAAGATAAAAGAAAACCAACTGTGAAGAATGGTTGCAATTGTTTTAAAAAATCAGGTTGCAAAACGACATCGAAATTGCAAGTGCACATTGCACTTCGCTTTCAAGACACTATTTTTCATTATCATTTGGTTGAAAAGTTATTGCTTGAGAACTTTTTCGAAAACAGAAAAGTGTTGTAAAAACAGAAACGCAAAAATTAAGCTGCATGACAAAAATGGGTATTTTTTATTTAAACGTCACTTTTTTATATTTTTTGTTCATTTTTTATGTTTTCACTCTAAAAAAGGATTTGCTTAGAGCAGGGTGAACGGGTAAAAACATAACAGCAAAATTATAAACTTCGGTTTTTAAATTTGTTTTCAACACCCGGGTTTAATTAGAAATCTGTCAATTTCAAAAACAAAACTTCAAAATTGCAATTACAAATTACATTCAAAAACGATTATTATAAAACGTTACGTTTTGTCGTTTCAATTCAATTAACTTTAAAATCGCTTCACACATTTTAACGGAAATTGCAATTGACCATTGGCGATTAAAAAAGATTGTTTTTTAATTTTAAAACGGAATGCAGTAAAGATTGTGTTCTTGATCAGAAGATTGTTTTTGATAAATTGAACGGGAACAACTAAAGCAGCTTAAAATCAAAATGCAATGCATTTTTGGCACGGTTCAAAAGGTCAAAATCCATACAAAAATAATTGTATTTATCAGCTAACCGTGCCGTAGGCACGGGTCAATT
>JASANC010001618.1:0-14701 GCA_030248135.1 Theristus sp. LFF4_11 | reverse complement strand
ATTTTTGACGACCATCGGATTTTCCTCCGGCATTCTGAAAATTTTTTTTTAGTGATTTTAAAAAAAATTAATTTTCTTTAATTTAAAATAATCTTCTTTTTTTTCGAAGGTCGAACCCCAGACACAACGAACTGGAGGCGGAGCGGAGCGTGTCTTCTCTCCTACTTTAACGGGCTGTCGAGGAGAGAGTCGAGTTCGTCGACACGATGTCATCGTCTCCGAAAGTCCTCTGCATTTTCGGCCTGATTTCATTGTTGCACTCTGCGTATTCTGCGACACAGCATCGGTCGTATTTGAGGTGGGTGAGCAGAAGAGTGGAGTCCTTGGGTTGGGTGTTCAAAAAAATTTGAATTTTTTTTCCTTCAAACTCCTTAAATTGGTTGATTTGGTTTAGAAATTTCCGATATACAGAACAACGTTTTCTTGCATTGTTGAACTGCGTAACATTGTTAAACGAATACGGTTAGCTGTCAGTCGCTTTCGGAAAGGGAACGTGGTGATAAAAACCACAACGGTCCTGCAACGTTTCTCGTCTCGTGCACGCTGAATCGCCGCCGTTCCGCAGTGGCAAGGCAATGTGTCGCGACAGCTTCGCTTTTTCGTTGCGCAGGCTGACGGATCAAGCGTTCACGCACCTGCCGACCGACATTCTCGTGCAGACGGTGCTCAGTCTGCTCTTGGTCTGCTACGGTGCCGCCAACATCGCCGGCGAATTTCAGCCGGTCCGCAGTGACGCGCAGGTCGGTGTGTGGCCATAGGGTTAGGGTAGAGATGTCAAAAAAATTCCTTTTTTTTTCTTTAAAAAAATTTTTTTAATTTTTTTTAAATCAAAGTTGTTCAGAATTTTTCAGGGAGTCCGAATATCACCATCTGAGGAGCCACCGACTTACCATATGACCCCCACTCATATGGGAGGAGGATGAAAATTTCAGACTTGGTTTCGGCGACCCCATTTTCCCACCGACGACATCACGTCTCGTGTTTTGCCTCTCAAGTCTCAATTCACCTCAAATAACACGGAAACAAGTTCAACAACAAACCGGTGTGATCATGCTGACGACACGAGGCGAAACAGCAACGAGCAACCAACGAAGTTACGCTTGCAGTGGCAGACAGTGCAATTTCGACCTTTCGAGATCCTGAAAAACGATGCATAAATGTGAGTTCTCTGCTTCTATCTCACCTTAGCGGCATCGGAATTTGTTGAACTAGCCTTTGCGACGCTCAGGTACTTCAATGCGCGAGTCGATCATCACTCACCAAGGCTGAAAACAGTCGATAAATCGATCCAGAATACCACCTGCACCGTTGAAGACTAAGTGACAAGGTAAAGTCAAAGAAAATTTTTGTTGAACTTTCGAAAAATTATGCCAAAAACGGCATTTTCAGGGCACATTAAAGAAAAAATTTCAAAAATTTAAATAAAAAAATAAAAAAATGCTTATATTTTTTTTACTTTTAAAAAAAAATATAAAATTTTTTTTGACCGTTACATCTCTAGGTTAGGGGCTTTGAAAAAAAAATTCTTAGTTTTTTTTGTTTTTTTAATTTGGGTTTTTTTCAAACTTAAAAAAATTGAAAATTTTTTCTTCTACTTTGCTCTGAAAATTCGATTTATGGCATGATTTTTTGAAAGTTCAAACCAAATTTTCTTCCCAACTTTGTGTACTTAGGTAAATGTCATTATTGGTCATTTTGACCGACGTACTCCATGTTTTTCAATTTGGATGACTTCTAGAATCAATTTTAGCGTTGAAATGACTTAACTGAATTGAAATATCGTTTCAGAAATCGTTTTCTTGCAACTTAGAACATGTTTTTCAGTCGGTAGGCCATGAGATGAACATGATATCTTGTTGATTGACGTATGTTATAGGTCTACAATGGAGTTGTGCGATATATTGTTAAACAATTGGAGCGGAGGTGTTAGTTAATACTAGAGTTGGTAAAAAACCGGTTTTTTATATTGCCAGGAAAAAAAACCGGTTTCTTTTCCGTTTTAAAACCGTTTTAAAACCATAAAAAACCGAATGCTTCCCACCTCCTAAACTTTTCAGAACTTGGCATCTTGAACTCAAAATAGGAAATACATCAAAATTAGTGATTTTGAACAGCGTAAAATAATGCTGTTTTCGGGCATACAACCGACCCAATATGCTATTTTTGCCACCAAATGCTACCCAATTTTTTTGTTTCAAATCAAATTAATTTCGCTTTTACTGGTTTCCAGGGCAGCACGTTCAATAAATTGAAAACAAAGACTGGGCAGTGACCGTGTAGGTGTGGGGAGCGGGGAGGGACGGTTGCAAGGAGACCGGATAGCTGACCCCGATTAGGGGGCGAGATTTGCAGAACTGCAAAGTGAAACCGGTGGCGGATTGCGTTTGAAAAATAACATTTCATCAGTTACCCTTTGCAAATCCACAACATCGTCAGTCAGTCTGCATATGCACTTAGTTTAGCACTCACCTTGTCTTCATCGTATTTCACTTGACCCTTGACACAAAAGCTTCTGCAAAATGATGCTTCACCAGTTCAGTTTGACACAGTTCACTGCACCGTTTTTTTTTTAAATTTTAATTTTACATTTTATCAATCAAACGAAGAGTTGTGATTTTTGACCGCGAAGTTTAAAAATTTTAAGGTAAAAAACCGGTTCTTTATTTTTTCAAGAAAAAAAACTGAAAAAAAACCGGTTTTAAAACGGAAAAGAAACCGGTTTTTTTCCTGTGCCAACCCTAGTTAATACCACATCACACGACCGTTTTTCAGATACCCGATAACATGGCCACATGTTAAAACTTGCGTCTGTCAGTTGCCCGCAACGTGATCGCGAAATCATGGTACGTGTTTTCGATACGATGATTTGAAGAGTGGGCTCTCGCCATGTGGCAGATAGCATAGCTGGTTGAACCTGAAAGTAAGTGTCTTGGGGGGTAGAGATGTAACGGTGAAAAAAAAAAATTTTATATTTTTTTTAAAGTAAAAAAATGAGCATTTTTTTATTTTTTTTATTAAAAGTTTTTGAAATTTTTTCTTTAATGTGCCCTGAAAATGCCGTTTTTGGCATAATTTTTCGAAAGTTCAACAAAAATTTTCTTTGACTTTACCTTGTCACTTAGTCTTCAACGCTGCAGGTGGTATTCTGGATCGATTTATCGACTGTTTTCAGCCTTGGTGAGTGGTGATCGACTCGCGCATTGAAGTACTTGAGCGTCGCAAAGACTAGTTCAACAAATTCCGATGCCGCTAAGGTGAGATAGAAGCAGAGAACTCACATTTATGCATCGTTTTTCAGGATCTCGAAAGGTCGAAATTGCACTGTCTGCCACTGCAAGCGTAACTTCGTTGGTTGCTCGTTGCTGTTTCGCCTCGTGTCGTCAGCATGATCACACCGGTTTGTTGTTGAACTTGTTTCCGTGTTATTTGAGGTGAATTGAGAGGCAAAACACGAGACGTGATGTCGTCGGTGGGAAAATGGGGTCGCCGAAACCAAGTCTGAAATTTTCACCTTCCTCCCATATGAGTGGGGGTCATATGGTAAGTCGGTGGCTCCTCAGATGGTGATATTCGGACTCCCTGAAAAATTCTGAACAACTTTGATTTAAAAAAATTAAATTTTTTTTTTAAAGAAAAAAAATAGAATTTTTTTTTGACATCTCTAGGGGGGGGCGACCGGGTCGACTGGAGGGGTTGCCGACTTAGCTACAGCAAACAGGAATTTTTGAACACAGTCAAATTTTGGTAATTTTCTAAAGAGGAACAACTAAGAACGGTTCAATATTCAAGTACACGTCAAAAATTGTTTTGTTTTACTGTTGAAAATGCAACTTTCCCTCTATGAAATGGACATAATTTCAATAAAACACGATTTTCGCTCTTATAGTTTTCCGGATCGTTCTGAAAATAGTCTAGCTGAACTCAGCTCGACGAGACGCTTCGAACGAACCTAACTTGTAAAAAAAAATTTTTTTCAGTTTAAAAAAAATTCGGATTTTTTCCCCCTAACCCTATGTGGCCACTTGGTGGTTTGGTTGGTTTGGCAATCCTGGTTTGCTTTGGGGTTCCTTTTATATTTTATACCTTTTATGCAGAACCGACTTTCTGGAAAAAATCCTAGTGTGGGGTGGGCTGGAAATTGGCAGCTGGATGGAATGTCGTGCTGTCAAGTTGCACCGGTGCAACGTTTCACGAATCTCTGTTCGCTCTCTCTGTGTTTGTGGTCCTAGAAGTTGGCTGTTCTGAAGCGGAATATTATTGTCATGCATCCATGTATAATGTCAGCAATGGTAAATTCAAAGAGCCCTGTCAGCAGAAACTGCGGCGGCGACGAAAAGCACTCGTTCCCCATTTTGGCAGCATAAACTGTTTTTGGACCCAAGAGCGGTTTTTGATCATTTGTGCGTAACGTCCCACGAATCAGTTCACCACAGCGCAAACAACATCTATAATACTAAGATAGTAACTGTGTATGTATGTAAGTCAGGTCCGTTCCGCTACGTTGATTGGCTATTAAAATTTACAAGTTTGAGCCAATTTTGCTATTTAAGTCATCATCAGCTGAATACTCATACACCATTTTCTAATGACAATGCAAAGTTCAAATCGTCATTCCACATGACTTTAGTCATCATGATGCCTTTTGCTCAAGAGCGACAACCAACAAGCGAGACAATCGTAAGAATTGCAAGGACTCCATTGTAGACGATGGAGTTTTTTTCACAAAAACAACGAGTTTTTAAAACAATCGCTTGCAAGTTAATCGCTCTTTTCACAAGGTAGACTTTTTATGAAGCCGGTGTTCACAAGGAGTATTTAGAAAATCGTTGCTTTTTCCTTCATTTGTTTTTTTATCATAGAAAATGCGTCACTTAGGATATAAAAGCTACATAACAAAACAAAAGCGACCGTTTAACACAATGGGTACTCAGAAACGTGTTGCTTTTTGTTGCACTCGATCAAAAAGAACTGGCTTAGGTTAGGGTAAGCGGGGAAAAGAAGTAAACATGGGAGCTTTAAGTGCTACGGGTGTTCAGTAAAATGTAGAAATTTGTTGCTTTTTCCTTCATTTGTTTTTAATCATAGAAAATGCATCACTAGGAAAAACCAAACAAACAAAACCCCTACCAGAAATCGTGCGAACGCAGTGGATGCGAACTGTGATGCAACGTCTATTGACTACTGCAAGCGGATCACGAAAAGTCGCGATTACGAGGGCTACCTCTGCACGTTGCTGCTGCCACCTGCCATACAGCCGAAAGTATTCACGGTCTGTGGTTCTGGTTTCGGAAACTGGTTTCAAGACAGATGAGATGAGATTCTCAAAGGACAAAAGGTACTGATTTCGGACAAAAAAATAACCGGAGAACGTCAAAGGCCAACTGGACTGCCATACAGTTGGATTTGTAGTGGCTACACGGTTCTGCAAGAAAAAGTCGAACATGGCACGGAGTTGTACTGAACTCTTTTAGCGACTAGTGACGTTTGCAGGAAGCATCGTGCCGAGACCGAACACGGTGGATACCGTATTCCTGGTGGCTCTGTTTTAAAAACGCTTCTCTTTTTAATCTACCCGTTGTTTGTGTTCGCATTGTGCGGCAGGTGCGTGCGGTGAACATTGAGCTGGCGCTGATTCGCGATCAAATCGAACGCTGGACGGGCACTGCGGGCATCCACCGACTGCAGTTCTGGCAGCACACGGTCGACGCTTTGTTCGGGGCGACGCGCTCGCCACTGCCACGGTCGGGCGCCTGCTGGTTTCTGCGATTGTAGCCGTTTTCGAAAGCCGGACGTTACGAAACTTCGGTGGCTTGGTGTAGGGGTGAATGGACGCCGGGGGGCTCCACCCCGTGGGCCTGTGCCCCCGCGAGACGGACAGTCCCGCTCCGTGGCACCGTCATCCGAGTCCTCTCTTTATCGCGATTTCGGTGGCTTTCGCCCGCTAGAACTCCGAAAGGTAGCGATTCGAAAAATTTGTCGATTGATGACCGGCGCAGATTCGATACGATTCACAGCTACAGTCTAACTCTTATAAGATATCCAACTAGCTGATTGGTTTCTGGTCACGTGATGCATAGATTCTATGCTAACCAGACTCCGCCTCCACAGCAATTCATGCACAGAATGCATGCATCAACCAATCAGCCAATTGGATAAGTTATAGAGTAACGACTGTACACGTGCGGCACAAGTGTGTATGTGGTCCTCCGCGGGGGGGGGGGGGGGGTTGAACCGTTGACCTTGTGGTTGCAAGACCGAGTCCTTTCCACTGAGCCACGCAGGGCAGGAGGCTTTTCCATTGTCGCGCCGCCTCATTTGCAGACAGCCAGCAGTGCTCGCACTGAAGTCGTTCGCCGCCGACCGCTCGTTGCACCGTGACTTGTCGCGTTTGATACGCGCGAGACAGGCGACGTTGGGCGATCGCGCGATGCGCTCGGTCGAGGAGGTGCAGGTGCAGGCGAACTCTAAATTATTGGCAATCCGCTGGTTGGTTGGTGGTCCATCGATCCGAATTTCTTTCAGCCCATTTCGTTGCAGTTTTCAATAGATCTCCAAGATCGTGTCAAGACCGAACCGAATACAGTGGCTATCGTGGTGCCATGCGGTGACGACTGTTTGTGACATCGTGCCCAGATTGCTGCAGGCGTACGGCCGTGAGACACACGGCGTGCTGCTCGGTGTGGTGCTGCGCGAGCTGAGCAGACACTCCGCTGCTGGCAACGCCGCACACTCGCTGCCGGTTGGCTGTGCTTGTTCTCGTTGCTTTCGTTCGCTTCGTGAGAAGTCGAATGTTTACGAACGCCGCTGTCGCTTGTCTTTTTTTATTGCGGTTTTACGGCCCGGTCTGAAAGCCGGTCACTTTGTTAATCAACCACCACAGCCCACTTTTTTCGTGCGTGTCCGATCGAAGTGGAATGGCATGTGCTCTGAGCTGATTTGTATACATTCTTAAAAGTGTTTTTTTATTTGTGCTTGTCAGGCACAGCAGCCCGGAATTTCAGTTTCGCCGATCCTTTCGTCTCGTGTGTGTCCACCAAAACCGAAAAAGTCTGTTCTGTTGCTTCTGTGCACGATATGCAAAGCCAAGTTGTCGCCCACGCGGCCTGGTGGTATCGCGTTGCGACTATTGTCTGTGTGTTCGAGGGATCGAGCCCCGCCGAGAGGTGTATAGGCACTTAATGACAGAGAGAACTCGATTGACACCCTGCTCGACGGCGTTTTGTACGCTTTTCAGGGTTAGCCGTGGCTAAAACAGATTGCCTAAAATGCCAGAACAACCAGCCAACTATGACCGTCTGTTTCTGCGCAGCGCAGGTGACGCTCGCTTGTGACGCGCTTGCATCTGCGATGGGCATTGTGACGCTGATGAGATCCGCTGCGCCACTGCTCGCCAGGAACGTGGTGCTACTGCCGGAGGACTTGATGGCACAGTTTGAGATCACTGCTAGTCAGGCAAGTGCACGTGACTTGAACGGGCAAAAACGGGCTTGTGTCGCATCATCCCCGCGTCCATATTTCACACGACTTCAAAGCACGCTGTTCATACAGTTTTATGGGAGTTTCCTGCTTGTTCGCGAAATAAAACGGAATGGAACGCTGGTCACAGGCAACAACGCGTTGTTTTGTTCTTCGATCTGCAGGTGGCGCGTGGTCTGAAGCCGGTGCAGGTGGCGCACGTCGCCCAGTGCCTCTACCGCACGACGCAAGCGAACCTGATCGACGCACGATCGCACCGCGCCGAGATCCCGCCCGCCTGGCGACCGGCGTTGCTCGTCGGCACCGCGTCCGATTTGTTCCGAAAGTCCTATGCATTTTCGGCCTGATTTCATTGTTGCACTCTGCGTTATCTGCGACGCAGCATCGGTCGTATTTGAGGTGGGTGAGCAGAAGAGTGGAGTCCTTGGGTGTTCAAAAAAACCACGTTTCCTTCAAACTCCTTGAACTGGTTAATTTGGTTTAGAAATTTCCGATATACAGAACAACGTTTTCTTGCATTGTTGAACTGCGTAACATTGTTGAACGAACACGGTTAGCCGTCATTCGCTTTCGGAAAGGGAACGTGGTGATAAAAACCACAACGGTCCTGCAACGTTTCTCGTCTCGTGCACGCTGAATCGCCGCCGTTCCGCAGTGGCAAGGCAATGTGTCGCGACAGCTTCGCTTTTTCGTTGCGCAGGCTGACAGATCAAGCGTTCACGCACCTGCCGACCGACATTCGCGTGCAGACGGTGCTCAGTCTGCTCTTGGTCTGCTACGGTGCCGCCAACATCGCCGGCGAATTTCAGCCGGTCCGCAGCGACGCGCAGGTCGGTGTGTGGCCACTTGGCGGTTTGGTTGGTTTGGCAATCCTGGTTTGCTTTGGGGTTCCTTTTATATTTTTCTGAATCTGCGGTATATTCTGCGGTAAAACGGTGCAATTGCATGGTTGAGCCATCGTTGTAACATGATGCTCAGAACAAAAAATGACACTAAACAAGCACAAAAAAACATTTTGTGTCATGTTTCAAGACTTGCAGAAACCAAATTTCATTTGCAAAAAGGTTTTTTGACAAATTTCTGAAAATTGCAGAACCGACTTTCTGAAAAAAATCCCAGTGTGGGGTGGGCTGTAAATTGGCAGCTGGAAGGAATGTCGTGCAGTCAAGTTGCACCGGTGCAACGTTTCACGAATCTCTGTTCGCTCTCTCTGTGTTTGTGGTCCTAGAAGTTGGCTGTTCTGAAGCGGAATATTATTGTCATGCATCCATGTATAATGTCGGTAATGGTAACTTCAAAGAGCCCTGTCAGCAGAAACTGCGGCGGCGACGAAAAGCACTCGTTGCCCATTTTGGCAGCAAAAACTGTTTTTCGACCCAAGAGCGGCTTTTGATCACCTGTGCGAAACGTCCTGCGAATCAGTTCACCACAGCGCAAACAACATCATAGCTGGTGTTCAATCACGAGTACGCCATGCTACACGCCCCCACCCCCACCCCAACCCCCGCTTCAGTTTTCACTTTGCTCCGTCCTTCTGCAGACACGTTCACTGAGCTGGGACTGCATGGGCGGCTGTCCATCGTTCATCGTGTTCGAGCACCGTGCCAAGTCGCTGTCGCCGTATTTCAACGCCGATCTGCACAACTCGTTATCATTGACGTGACATGAGAACAGATGTCTGAATCAAAGTTTTTTGTTTTTTTGCTGATCGGGTCTGATTTCTGAGTCATTATTCGTTGTGGACTTGTCATTGTTGTTTTGCAGTTTCATTGAATTGCTAACTTTTGTTTGTTGTGCTCTCTGTATTTATTTTTATGCATTGCAGTCTTTCTGCCGTCTAACTCTATAACACTAGCTGATTGCTTGATGCATGCATACTGTGCATGAATTGCTGTGGAGGCACAGTTTGGTTTAGTGTGAAACCATCCCACAACTTTGTTGTTGATTTGCATTGAATCGATGCATCACGTAACTACCAACCAATCAGCTAGTCGGATATGCTGTAGAGTTGACTGTTGTCGTCGGCCATTTGTACTGTGAACCGAACGAACGTTTTTTGTGGTCGAATCGAGTCTTTGATTGATTTGTTTTTCGTTCTTTCATTGTCGGGACGGAATAAAAGAGCAAACACGCAGTTGATCCACTTTCGGTGTCATATTTTCTAATCGGTTGCATGTTCCACTGGTGTCAGAGCGACATCATTTTTTTTGAAATTTGAAATTAGTCCCGTGAATCGCAGGCATTGTTTTGACCTGGTTAGAGCGCGACACGACTGTGCCGCATGCGCACCAAGTCAACCGAGTTTATTGCTGTTTTGCAAGTGAATCCTAAATTTCCCACACTGGCAGCAACTGAAACGGGTTTTTGGCCATTTGGTAATATGCGGGTGGTATTTTGGCTAGTGCATCACTGTTTTTCTATCAGAAATTTAAAGTGTGGAGCTTTGCTGCAAAGGTAATTTTAGAACCTGAATTTGTTGTGATTTTACGTGGCTTACATTCAAAAGCAGTTACACTTTTACATGCTATAGATTTACCCAAATTCGTTACCCAAATCTTTTTCACCATCCGTTCACAACCATTTTTTCAATTCTTGTTTGTTGGTTTCTGATTCGTCTGATTCGAGGATTCATGAAATTACGTGTTTCACATAAAGTTTTACTTTTCAAATTTGGAATTTTTTCAGACACTCAATTCTTCGGCTTACTTCGTCTGGTGTTCGGTTGATTTATTTTGGTGATTTACTGTGCTTGCAGTTTCTGGTTTTGAGCAACGAAGATGGGTGGCCGTAAAAGGAAAAATCAAGGGAGTCAGGATCAACAGCATCACAAACGAGTCAACGACAAGGTGTGCTTGCTGTTTGTTGCTTCACTGAGGTTGTTTGGTTGTTTTGTTAAGTGTATCACATGTGTTTTCTTAAGTGATTCTTTCAAGTGTCTGTGACACCGATCGTTGCTGACGAGTCCAAACGGTGTCGGCGTACAACGAATAATTGGCGAAACGCCCAACAGATCTACTAAATAATTTGATTGTATTTGATAAATTTTTGCTGCTTTCCGTAATAAAACTGTTCCATTCTAATAATTTGGAAGTACTTTATTGAACCCATAACAAGCTTTTTCATTTTCACAACACTCGATCTTTGAAACAAACAAGTTTTTAGAAAGCCAGGTTCTGGTTCAAATTGCTGAAGCACCCAGAATCGAGATGTTCATTTTGTAACCCGTTGGTTCAAAGTCATTTGACTTTTTTTCGTTCAGGAGGCAACAAATTTTGATCCACCACCGCAAATGGAGCGACTGCCAGACTCGATTCTGCTGCAAGTTTTCGATCATCTGAAGCTGCACGAGCTGGCCAGTGCCGCCGCAGTCAGCCGACGATTCAACGGACTGGCACACGAGCCAGCACTGTGGATGCGAAAGGGGGTGAAGAAGTTGACGTTCAGTTGCTACGAACCTGAGGAACAACACTGGCAGCGAATCGGTGAAAGTGCGGTGTACGAACATCCGTGCTGCCTCGTGAAGACCAGGGACGCCTTTCCCAGGGACGCCTTTCTGGTGCATGTGCCACGTCACCGGTCGCAACAGCCCCATGAACAGGTTTGTCATGGTGCGGCTGGGCACTAAGTAATTCAGGTAGGGTTTTTTACACCTATATAGTCAGACAAGAGACACTAAAAAATTGATGACACCTAACATTTTGGATTTAGGTGTCAGAAGACACCAGAAAAATCGTAACGGGGTCCAATGTTGCTTCACCACTGAGCCCCTGAAGAAAACCATTACGCATCACAGTTCTATCCATCCATTTTATTTCGCAAAAAGCAGGAAACTCCGATAAAACTGTATGAACAGCATGAAATTCGGAGACCCAACACGTTCCCCCAACACAAAACGGAGTTCCGTTTTTTACACGCAAAAGGATTCGCCAATGTCTGCTCTTTGGACGTTTTGAAAAAATCCTAATTCAAAGTGACAAAAAACGTTCGAAAATCTTTGAATAAAAAAACAAAGCGAAACTCTGGAGGGAAGAGACCGCCAGTGGGCGTTGCAATGGGATCAATGAATTGAACACCAGAAGTGTAGGTGTAAATTGCGGTTTTATCTGTGTAGGAACGAATCGAAGACGAGCGCACGCGTGACACCGTGGAAGGGTGGGTGGCAATGCTTCGATCGTGTGTCACTGAGATTTGGGTCAGGCTGGACCTCTTCTCGCGCAGACAGTTGGATTTGCTGCAACAGTGGGCACCCATCGTGTTTGGCACTGCCAGCCAGTGGACGAAGCCAATCACTGTGGAGATGGGAACGGGTAAGATTTGTGTCATAGCTTGGGAATAATTCAAAGATGAAATGGTCAGATTTGTGGTGATTCTTGGCTGGCTTTAATTTTTCTGCACCATGATCGTGTTCCTTTCAGATCTTGGTTGGGCTGGGCACCTGGATCACAAGCGAGCGTACACGCTGAGAGTGCTGTTGAGGACGACGGCCAACCGTGCGAACACGAACGTGCGACTGACGTTGGGGATGATGGATCATGGTGTCCCAAAGGACGTTGTCTGCGAGCTCGCGTCAGCCATCAGCGAATGTCACAATCTGCAGGCGTGCACGTTGGGATTTGGTCGGTGTGAGGACGCGAGCTTGGCGGGACAGTTGTGCCGTGCGCCGCTGACCGTCGAGCACACACAGCTGCGTGAACTGAATTCAGAGGACATGAAGTTCAACGATGAATGGCGCCCGGTGGATCTGGCAGACGCGTTGAACGAACTGCCACCGAACACGCTGCGTGTTGTGCGTCTTGGTTGGGATCCCACAGATGACACCCAACGAGAGCAGTTTTGGCAGCAGTGGGACGTTGGGCGGCAGGCGACGTTGGAACAACTCGATTTGTCTGGCTCCCGATATGTATGGCATCTTAAACTGTGAGTCGTAATAAGTTATTTCGCAGAATTGTTGCACTGCACCACAAAGCACCGTGCTTGCTGACAAGAGAGGATCGTTAGTGATTGTCAGAACAGGATCATCCCACGAACAGTGTTGTCATTTTTGTTGTACTTGCATCACTTCATTCACCTTTACATCTTCAGTCCTGCGGCGTTCGTGTTGCCCAAATTGGCCGAGGGCTGTCCGCAGCTGCACACTCTTAAAGCTGCACATTGTCCAAGCGGCTTCTCGTTGGTGGACGTCCTGAAGCTGGTGCAACTGTTTGACACGCCGTCACGTGCCGGTCGAACGGAGAAAAGGATCGTGGAAATAGGGTGTAAGATTGACAGTGATTGATTGATGGCATCTTGGTTTCCGAGCACATTTGTTATTGTTCAAAAACGGCACAGCACTAGTCTGCTCACCGCTCTTCTGCGTCTGATGTTGGCCAGGTCGAAATGCAGCGAAACATCACACAATTCAGTTGTTTTGCATGGAAAAAACAAATGAGCAGTGTTGCACAGCTGTGTGTTCATTTCTTGTCGCAGTGTCCCTGTGCCTGTACATACGCAAGTTCGATGTATTGCACTGAAAAAAATGACGCACGATGAAAATTGAACATTCAGAAAATGGTAGCCATCTTCTAAACAATCTGTGTGCGCTTTTCGTTTCAGACTTCGAGTTGTCGTCCTCGTATAACGATCGCCAAGCCATGTCGGCAATGGATCAGACATTCGGATGGCGCGGCTACACGCAACTGCGAGTGGAGGGTCGGTGTATCAAGTTCAAGAGCACATCCACCGGGTTGCGATTTGATGTGGCAGTTCGGTAGTGAGATCTTCCTTCGTATGACGCTTTGTTCATTCATTTTTATCAGGGTTTCCCGCGTTTAGCGAAATAAAACGAAGGAATAAAAGATTTGGCAGTCACGGCAGGTAACGACAGAAAGTTCGAACATTTTTGTGTTTTTCTCGTTTTGGTGTTTTCAGGTTCTGGTGTTTCTTTGTGTGATTTTATGATGTGGCCAACTCTGGAAATAGGAATTTTTTCTTCATAGAAAAACTATTCATTCAATAGCTGGTCCAATCAAATTTGTGTCTTCAAAAGTTTTAATCGTTTGGCTTGCTACTTCTGTTCTTGCCAGTATGGAACTTTTAATTGAAGAAATCAGTTTCATCAGAATACTTTTGGAACTGTCGGGTGAAACATTAAAAAACTTATATTTAGTTCAATTGTTCTGTCTTCATCTTCATCAGCTTGGTTTTGGTGCCATTTTTCTGCTATTATCGTTCCTTTAAGACCTGCGACTCAATGCGCTTGTGGACGTGAAAGGAAACTAATTTCAGTCTGTGTATGGTGATTCAGAATAGCCTAAGTGACCAGGCCTTATGCAGGGCACTCGGATCCCTTTGCCAATTTTGAATTCCCGTGTCGTGCATGAGACTGCTTAGCCATCTATGCGCGCATTGAGACACGGGACCAAAATAAAAGATATTAGCATTCCATCTCGATAATTTGTTGTTTTTGGGTCGCTGATGAACTTATTGAAACGAGTTCTTCAGTTTGTTCGTTGTTGGTGATCATCTTTTTTTCAAATCCATTGTTTTTCAAACAAAGTGAAATCGCGGTGTTGATGGGGGACCTTTTTCACTGTTGTTTTGTCTGCATGAGACGTCAGTGAGGCTGAAAAGCAGAGAATTTTGTTTTGATGCCTTCCTTTTTTATCGAATTTGTGTTTTTTTGTTGTGGATTTCTCGAAGGACGTTGTGTTTGTTGGATGGAGGGTTCACGCAGTTTCTGATGTGATTTTGAGAAACATCTGTGTTTGCGATGAGTAATGTCAGTTGTTTGTGTGGTCGTGTCTATAGTTGCCACGGTAGGCCTTTTTTGGTCACGGTACGGTTTACGGTTTGAGACGCAATTTTTTTCACGGTTTCGGTACGGTACGGTAAATTGAAAAGCTCAACGGTACGGTTTTCGGTACGGTTTGGAAATTTTAGAATCGCACGGTACGGTTTCGGTACGGTTACCGTGGGTTTTGAATTTACACGGGCGGTAAACCGTATTTTTACGGTTTAAAAATTAAAAAGTTTTAAAATGCACTCTGCTTCACTTTTTGTTTCTCTGTGCTATTTTGTTGTGCTGTATGTCGCCGTTCTCGTTCAGTCAGGCAAGCAATGGAAGCGGCAGTGGGATAAAAACAAAACACAAACTTATCTACCTACACCATAGCAAGATGATTCTTTTATAACTCTGTTTCGCTAATTTTGCAATCGTTGACAATTTTTTTAAACTATTTGAATTTGC
>JASANC010001617.1:0-52152 GCA_030248135.1 Theristus sp. LFF4_11 | reverse complement strand
TAGCGCTTCGTTCAGTTACGTATTGCCACTCATATTACAATTGGTACTGTGAAAATGTTGGACACTAATTTGGCTGCTAAACTGGCTATTAAAGTTATTAGCTACACCGAAGCGCGCGTTTACTGTCCCGCAATGTCCTGTGTAGTCAATTTAGTAGTCTCCTTGATGTGTCATTGGGCAGGTTTTCTTATCAGTGAAATGTGTCGAAATAGCTAACCGAAAGCAGCAATCCGCATACTACGGCAGTGTACTGGATCATGATAATTTTTAAAGCTGGAATGTTTTCAGAAAAATAAAAACATGTCAGTGCAGTTCAACCTGAAAATCATCGAAAACCAGCCAACCTGTAACACCAACTCCAGCAACTCCTCTCCGCGCTCCGTCGGGAACAGCCGTTTCAGTTTCGTCAACGCCGTCATTCTGCCCGGCTGTACTCTGAAAATAACGGCCGAGTGTGGTCGTGCTAGCCGGCTGAAGCTGCGCGGAAGGCATTGTTCTTCGGACTGATTTCAGTTGATTCACGGTTGATTTCGTGGATTTCGCGTCGGATTGACCGTGATGTCTGGTGGGAGCGGATGACTTTCGACTGCGGTTATTAATGGTTGATGGCTTCTTGATGTTGGAGCGGACTGTTTCGGCTTTTCGGTCTTTGATCGCGGTTGCCAGCTCGTGCAGCTCGGCGGTGTTCGTCGAGTCCGGCTGATGATCACGAAAGGTTATGGGGATTGTCGTTGCAGTACGGTCGGTCACGACACAGAATCTCCTGCATGCAGATCGCAAGACTGAAGACGTCGCCGGCTTTCGAGCCTTCCAGCGGCGGCGCCATCATTCGCAGGAATTCCGGTGCGGTCCAAGGTTTCTGAAAGCAACCCGCGCGAGCACTATCTTCTCCATTGAATTTTTTTCAAAGTCGCAATTCATTTTAGCGACTTTTAGATGCAGTCGACAATTCTAAATCATAAGCAATCAGCTGACTGGTTGGTGATCACGTGATGCATGCTTTGCTGTTTAGGCGGAGTCTGTCGTCCTGCACAGAGAGCATGCATCACGTACTCATCAACCAATAAATTGATTGCCTATAAGTCAGTGCTTAGAACTGTAATATAAGATTATTTCATGATTCTCTGTCAACACTTTGCTGTTTTATGCACTATTTTTTAAGTTCTGCGACTCAGTGCATGTGCAGACGTCGAAAGGAAACTAGCTTCAAAAATCTTTTTATGTGGGAATTCAAATTCGCCAAAGTGACGCGGCCCCCATTTAGGGGCTCGGATCACGTTGTGCCATATTTTGAATTAACCCGCGTCATATGCATGAAGCTGGTTACCTATGCGCGCATTTAGTCTCGGGACCAAAATCAAAGATCATAGTTACCTTTGGCTTCCTTGATGTGAACACGCATCTTGAACAGCCCGTAATCGGTGATCTTCACTTGCCAGCGGCTGTCCACCAAGCAGTTGGACGAGCGCAATCGGCCGTGGGTGCCGATCGGCGATTCGATGCAGATACTCGACACCCTCAAAAAAGCATTCGAATCCTAAAAATCGCGTTGCCGCTTTCATACATGTGTGACGCGGTTGTTCATTTGGATGAACAAAGATGAAAAGATAATAATTTTTTGAAGATGTGCAGAAATTTTTTTCTGAAAAAAACGTTACGTTTTCGATATCTTTGATCAGTGAATATTTGAAGAACCAATCCAAACGGAGGTTGTCGTTTTGCAGAACGTCCTGCGGTGAGTAAAAATGGTCTGTTAAAGTTTTGGAGATTGCGGGACGCGTTGCAGAGCCAGCAGAAAAATGTGAGTCCGCTGAAACCAAAAGATGACTTGAAAAAAATGGTAATTTTTACTTCAAGGCTTCCTTTAGAAATATATCGCCAAACGGACTGCGGATGCGGTGCGTCCAGGCAAAGTCCAATAAACATGTTCACGTTGTCGTGTCCGATTTCGCGCATCTTAAATAGATACCGTATTACCCCCATTTAAACCCCCCACCTAATCCCCCCCACCAATAAACCCCCACCCCCCGACCATCCAAAAATAAAACGATGATAATTTTCGATTTAAAATAAAAAATTGCCCTCAAACTACTTTTTGCTCTTAAACAACTTTTCTAGACCAGTTTTTTTACGGCGAATGCGATGGTAAAAAAAGTTTTCTGGTCAAACAAAGTTTTAAAGCATAAAACGCAAAAAACCAAATTTTTGGCAAAAAAATTTTTTAATTTTTTTCGACAATTTTGTTTGTAAGAATGTTATATTATGCGCTTCAAAAAAAAATAAATACACCACGTGAAAGCCCTTGGAAAATACTACATTTTTCGTATTAACACTAATATGCAACAACGTTTCTGTGTAGCGCTAGAAGGTCATATTTCGTACGACGCAAAAAATGCATTTTTTTCTCGACCTACCCTACTTTTGAGCCCTGTAGCGCCACACCAGAAGGCTTTCTCGGCAAAATCGATGCGGCTTTTTCTTAGTGGGATCTAGGGGTACCTCCATATCAAATTTGAGCAAAATCTATTTTTCGTCAGGGGACAAAATGTTACACCTGGTTCCGGACGGTCTCTTAACTAAATACTGCGGTAATTAAATACTGCAACATGAATGCGCCTTAAGAGTAACATTACTGTATCTACAACAAAGTGCTCACCTACAAACTTCAATGTTTTGGTTTTCATAAAAGTTTTCAATCAACTTAAGCAATTTTTAATGAAATAGTGGATTGCACTACATACAAACTTCTTTCTATATTACCGTATTACCCCCAATAAACCCCATGGGGGATTAATACGTCAGCGACTTTTAGGGGTGGGGGTTTATTGGTGGGGGGGGATTATTGGTGGGGGGGGTTTATTATACAAAAATTTCTAGGGGTGGGGTTTTGTTGAAAAATGGCAAAAATACCTAGCATGGCAGGCAAGAAAGTTGCAGAAACTTCTACTTTTCACAGAGATTTCCTTTTGTAACAGCCTTTTGTAATGAAATTACCATTAACTCATCCATTTGGGGCCTTTGGTAGCACAATTTCACCAATGTCACTGCATTCAGTCACTGAATTCGCTGGGTATGTGTTTCAAACAGGTTTCCAATTAACCCCCATGGGGGATTATTTGTGGGGGGGGGATTATTTGGAAACTGGTCGGGGGGTGGGGGTTTATTGGTGGGGGGGATTAATGGTGGGGGGGGTTTAATGGGGGTAATACGGTATCATTTAAGATGCGCGAAATCGGACACGACAACGTGAACATGTTTATTGGACTTTGCCTGGACGCACCGCATCCGCAGTCCGTTTGGCGATATATTTCTAAAGGAAGCCTTGAAGTAAAATTACCATTTTTTTCAAGTCATCTTTGGGTTTCAGCGGACTAACATTTTTTCGTGGGTTGGCTCATGTCCCGCAATCTCCAAAACTTTAACAGACCATTTCTGCTCACCGCAGGACGTTCTGCAAAACGACAACCTCCGTTTGGATTGGTTCTTCAAATATTCACTGATCAAAGACATCGTAAACGTACGTTTTTTGTGAAAAATTTCGCACATCTTCAAAAATTATTATCTTTTCATCTTTGTCTTACTCAAAATGAACAACCGCGTCACACATGTATGAAAGCGGCAACGCGATTTTTAGGATTCGAATGCTTTTTTAGGGTGTCGAGTATCTGCACGAATCGCCGATCGGCACCCACGGCCGATTGCGCTCGTCCAACTGCTTGGTGGACAGCCGCTGGCAAGTGAAGATCACCGATTACGGGCTGTTCAAGATGCGTGTTCACATCAAGGAAGCCAAAGGTAACTATGATCTTTGATTTTGGTCCCGAGACTAAATGCGCGCATAGGTAACCAGCTTCATGCATATGACGCGGGAATTCAAAATATTGGCAACGTGATCCGAGCCCCCTAAATGGGGGCCGCGTCACTTTGGCGAATTTGAATTCCCACATAAAGATTGAAGCTAGTTTCCTTTCGACGTCTGCACATGCACTGAGTCGCAGAACTTAAAAAATAGTCAAACAGCAAAGTGTTGACAGAGAATCTATGAAATAATCTTATATTACAGTCGAACACTGACTTATAGGCAATCAATTTATTGGTTGATGAGTACGTGATGCATGCTCTCTGTGCAGGACGACAGACTCCGCCTAAACAGCAAAGCATGCATCACGTGATCACCAACCAGTCAGCTGATTGCTTATGATTTAGAATTGTCGACTGCATCTAAAAGTCGCTAAAATGAATTGCGACTTTGAAAAAAATTCAATGGAAGAAAGTGCTCGCGCGGGTTGCTTTCAGAAAAACTTTGGACCGCACCGGAATTCCTGCGAATGATGGCGCCGCCGCTGGAAGGCTCGAAAGCCGGCGACGTCTTCAGTCTTGCGATCTGCATGCAGGAGATTCTGTGTCGTGACCGACCGTACTGCAACGACAATCTGCCTCCTGGCGGTGAGATTTCGTAACTCAAAAGAACAAATTCTGACACAAACATATCAAATCCATAAATAACAATTTCAGAAATCGTGCTTCGTGTCGCCAAAGCCGAGTCGCCGCCATTCCGTCCGAGTGTGAATATCACGAACGAAAACGAGGCCGATCCGGCCATCATTCAACTGATGAACGACTGCTGGAAGGAAACGCCGGAGCATCGTCCTGACATTCAATCGGTACACAGGCAAAGCTCATGCTGCAACTTTTCCATAAAATTAACCCTGCTCGTTTTTTTTTCTCAAATGCTTTTTCCTTTTCCACAAACTCCGGAACGGAATGTTTTTGTCTGATGGGTTTTGTAAGTTTGAATATTGGAACGTATTTTGTGACAAAGTTTCATTGGTAGGGGAAGTGCAACGGCAATTGTTACATGCAACAGGTGAAGAAACAAATGCGTGCGATGAGCCGCGGACGCAACATCAATCTGATGGATCACATCTTGAAGATGATGGAGAAACACGCGCAGAACTTGGAGCAGACGGTCAGCGATCGAACGAAACAACTCGGCGACGAAGTGAAAAAGGCGAACATGCTGCTCTATCGTTTCTTGCCCAAGTTTGTGCTGTTGTTTGTGCTGTTGTTTTTTTTTGCTCATGATGCAACCAATAAGTTAATTTGGTTTTGTTAATTTATTGTGACATTCAAACAACTTAACATAACACTTAATGCAACATTTAACGTGACACACTTTTCATGACATTCAACTTCAGATTTAGCTTGACGTGTGACAAGACATTTTTTAATGTTTAATGTGACATTTAACGTGTATGATGTTAAAACGCTAAATGTCAGGGAAAGTTTTTTGGCGTGTTTGTTGTTCACACAAACATGAAACAGTCAACCACCAAATTCCGACAACTGAATGGACATAATTTGCGTTCCTTCAGAACCGTGGCGGACAAACTGAAGGCCGGTCAAAACATCGAGCCCGAACAGTACTCGGCAGTGACTGTCTTAGTTTGCGAACTGGGCAATTTATTCGATTTAGCCGCAAAAAGCTCCGCATTGCAAAGTGTCTTGTTACTGAGCGACCTCTATGCGCAGTTGGATGAAATTATCAGCGAACTGGATGTTTACAAGGTGAAGAGTGAAGATATGCTTGTTATATGCTTGTTGTATGCGCGTTATATGTCGACTCGGCTCGCCTGGGTGGCAAATACTGATTACCTGAGCGAACAAGCGAACAACAACACCAAAGCAAAAAACGTCGCAATAAGATTATTTATTCGTTACTAAAAACGAAACACTCAAATTTTCCGAGTGCAACACTACGACGTTGACACATGAAACAATGTTCAGATTTATGTTTTTATTGATTTCATCACCAACAAACTACAGTTGTATGTGTGTTGTTCCGTGCGATGTGTGGAAACGCTTTCACGTTTCGGTCAGCTGGAAGTGATTGGCGACGGCTACACGCTGGCCAGCGGTGTGCCCGTGCGCAACAGCAACCAGCATGCCGGTGTTTGTGCGGACGTCGCGCTGCAGTTTGTGACCACCGCCAAGAACTTCTACATTCCGCATCTGCCGAACGACAAAGTGGACCTGCGTTTGGGCATGCACACCGGTAGGACACATGTACATTGTACCATTTTTTGGTCATTCATTTCTAAGCGCGGTCGGTGTGAATTCAATGAGAAACAATGAGAACAGTGATCAAGTCAATGTGATGAAAAGAACTACCACCATGGTCATAAAACTGGCAGTCCCTTTGCTCGGTCGAACTTCTCCGATGATGCCTGCTGTCAACGAATATTCGTTTTATTGTTAAATTATAATCGACCGACACTGGACATCATGAGCGTTTAGGTTCATGTCTCTAGTCAATGCAGAAAGAAACGCCATTCAAAAGTTGAATGATTTTCACAAAAAAATTGGCAGGTTCGGCCGCCGCCGGCGTGGTCGGTCGTGCGCTGCCGCGGTACTGCGTCTTTGGCGACGTGGTGACGATCGCGCAGAAGATGGAGGAGACAGGACGCGGTTGGATATGAACAAAACACTTGGATTGAAGCATTTCTGTCAATATTGAAAGTTATCAATGACGTGCAAAAATAACAACATGACTAAAAGAGAAAAAAACGAATTGAATTAAAACTCATGCTTGATGATGTGCGAAGTCAAACTGATTTCCTCATCTAAGTCGCAGAACTATGGCCTATTTTTTTAAACGTGTCCCACTTAAATGACGTCATGTGCCACAAAACATGCGCTTGTCGTTCACAGCAAACTAGACTATTCGTTTAGCCGATTTCTTCCCGTAAACAAATGGTGAATGTCGAATCAGTCACACCAAACTGAAATTTTAGTGCCTGTACTTTTTGTATTTTTGTGCCGTTTTTAAGTAAAATGACGACACGTTAGTCCGGACACGTTTGAATAAATCCACAATACATAAAATGCAAATGTCAAAATCAAGCTGAAAGTGACGTTAAAAAAAGCCTTTTTTCAGCCGGCTGCGTGCACATCACTGAAGAGACGAATCGCTATCTGCTTGACATTCTTGGCGGCTACATCACAAAACCACGAGGTGAAATCTGCGTTAAGGTACATAAGTTTTGGTCGTGAAGAGTCCGAGTCCAGGGACAATGCATTCGCGGAAAATATTGCATGTGTATCGTGCAATTGTTGATGCAGATGCACAAATTAGTGCAATTATACATCTAGATTCAGATTCACTCCAATTTTTAGAAGCAAGAAAACGGCTGCATCTGCATTATTTTCCAAGGAACGACTGGTGTTTTAGCATAACAAAACTTCAGCGCACGGCTTTGTGCATGTGAATCGACAAGTGCACGAACATGTGCATTATTTTTCTGTGTGCTAAGTTATAAATGGACAATCACACACAAACGAGCCTTCAAACTGGTACTTCAAACTGGTACTTGAATTTGATACGCACAAAAAGTAAATTGGTATCGTGATTTGATGCGGCATTAGATAACTGATCATGTGACGCTATTTTGTATCAGGTCACTTCAGCAGTTTTGAATTGTCGTGTGAAGCATATGAAACGGATGACCAGCAGTGAGTCGCAAAACCAGAAAAAAAAACGTTCGATTCTTTAAGCATTCTATGCGGCACTTTCGGTCACTTTTTATCTTGAAAAGCAACTTTTTCTACGAACCTTTTCAGTCCGGCCGCTCGCCAGTGTTTACGTATTGGTTGCTGGGTAAGAGCTCGTCGAAGATCGCGGATCACACGAGCAGCACGGATCGTGGCAGCGAAAGCGAGGGTGTCTCGGGCACGGAGTCACGCGCGCGCACCATGTGCGTATGCACGGATGGAAAGCCGTTTTTCATGAAAACGTTTTTCGACGTAAACATCGAGGCATACGTTTTTATGAACGGTGTATGTATCCGTGTTCGCGTCAATTCCTTTTGCTCAATAAACGTGACGTGACGTGAATTTTGATTGCCTTGCTTCGTTAAATAAGTACCTTAAATCAGAACATGACGCTGCCATGGTTTTTGTGTGTTTGAAAATTTCAAGAATTGAAAGATTTTTTATTTTTATTGATTTGATGATTAATCAGTTTGTCTGGTCCAGGCGTAGTGCACTCAGCTCGGACCGCGGCGACATGACAAGCGGAGCTGAAGACGACAAGAAGAGTGCCGGTGGTGGGAGTGGTGGTGGTGGCCAAGACACGCAGCAACCAGCTGCAGAAGCTTGAAACGATAAAAAGTGACGTGTTGAAGGTTGAAGAATAGGACAAATTGAATGATTTGGAAAATGAAAGACATTGCGTTTTAGGACTTTTAGGACAAACAGTAATTGGTGTGACACAAAATCGTTTTCAGAAATGTTCACATCTTTTTAAAAATAGGACGGAAACCAGGAACGTTCCGTACAGTATTGTATAACCATAAAGTATGCTTATGAATCCAAGTTTATAACGACTTTGTCTTCTGAGATGAATCAATTTTTCAAAACTGTTTTATCTGTAAGTCCAGCTAATTTATTTGACGAAGCATAAGTGTCGGTCGAGGTTGTTGTTTAAGTGTTTGGGTACATTGCGCATTTTGTCAACTTCTATTCATATATTTGTTTTGGTTCAATTTGTGAATAAAGAGTCAACGTGCGGATAAAAATAGCGCCCCGGTTTTGATTCGACTTTTTTCGAAATTTAATCGGATTTTTCCTGAAACTAAAAATGGTTGTCCAACTAAACATACATACAACATACAACTGCCGTTCAATTTACGCAGCAAATCAATTCAATTTGTTTGATATGCCGAGAAACAAAATTCTGCAATAGTCATGCAAAAAATTTTCGAATGTATTCCTTATTCTTGTTTATTCCGTTTTGATGAACTCGTATGGGATGGGGAGCCCAGCAAAAATAAAAGGCTTAGCTTTGTATTTCACTTGTATTCTCAAGAGCAAAAAGGAAAGGCTACATATCCATTTCTGGGTATGGTTTCCATGTCACACATTATGTATTCTGTTTGCACAAGACAATGGAATTCCTTAAAATGAAAATATGCTATAATTTTAGTCAGATTTCCTCTTCATTTATGCAGACGCTGCATCAACAGGAAAGCGCCGGTCTAGCAAAACAAACTTTCGTAACGAAAAATGCATCTATCTCTTAGTTGACTTCCTTTCCCAAATAAAGCTGTAAATAATATCTTTCTTTTTTCATTCTGATTTTGAGATTTTCGATACGCTTTTCGATTCTTTCCAGTGTGCAGCAAGATCAAATTTCAGTTTTTTTCCTCTCCCATCTTCATGATACATGAACCTTTTTTCATGTCTATATGTATGGTAATGTATATGGCAACGATGAGTTACTCTTATTTTCCAGAGTTTCTAAATAGGTTGCACAAGCACAATATGTACTTACAACTTTTTTGAAAAAATTTAACAAAAAAAAAAAAAAAACCCAAAAAAAAAAAGTTTTGCCAAAATACCCTTTTTTAAAAAAAAAATTCCCCCCTTTTCTCTTTTCTTTTCCCCTCACACACCCTGAGAATATTTTTGTTTTTTTTAAAAAGACAACTCCTAGTCTGCGGCTGATCCCGCCTTGATGGACTGCCTCATTTATTCGGCCATACTGTACTTACATGTACGTTGCCTTTTCAGTATGTACATTTTGGGGTTACTGTAATGAAGGTGATGCCCAGTGAGGCCGCATGCCGTTCAGTGCATTTCTGAATCTGGGTTTCGAAATTTTGAAGACAAAGTTCTGTCCAGTTGCAAAATTAAAACGATCAAACATCACGGTTGTATTTTGCTGAAGTTCACGTGTAAAACTGCATCGGCGCCCGGTTTTTCAAATGTTCAAAACGTAAAATGAACAACCAACAAACAACCGTAAATCGCGTTTTGCTCCTCCTTTCCATCACCGATACACCGTTACCGAAAAATCTTTCTGACCCAAAAATAAAACTAACATTATTCGAAAGTGGAAGATTAGTTTCTAGGGTTCAACGATCCCGATTCCATATTTTCTCATGCGTCTGTTGACCAAACCCCATCCTATAGTATTTGGACAAAATAGTGAAAGTGGATACTTACAAGCCTCTTAGCTCGCTTTTACTCCCAAAAAATGAAACCAGAAAAACTGGTGTAAACAGTAGCATTTTTTCGATAGAATTGTTGAAGGGCACTTCATCAGAGGAAGATATACCTACGGATATTTTTATTGTACGACCGCGTAAAAAGACGAAATGACCAAAAAATTGGAACATATTATTGCACAACTGTCCGGGTCATTCTGCTTGTTTTCCGTTTTTTCGGCTCATTAGTGTGACTCTTCATTATTTTTTGTTTACTTTAAAATGCATACAGTATATTTTTTGTATTCTTTTCACATACCATTCATCCTTGCTCCCATTATTCCACAGGTCTGGTGGCGCCCTAAATTAGGCTAATTGAGTGTGCGCATGTGTCTGTGCAAATAAAGGTGTTTTTACAGTTGCGGTTTCGGTAACCAGAAGAATTTATGGTTTGACCACCAATCAACCAAGGAGGTTTGGAAATCACACTCGCGTTTTTTTGTTAAATATTCCACTCATCGTGTCAATTTCAAAGCACGCCCTTTACTGAAATGAAACATGTAAATCAATAATTGACGCAAAGCTCATTACAGTGATTATAACAGTCACAGAGTAAAAAACAAAAGTAAATGTATCAACACACAAAATCACAAAAAAACCAATTCAAACAAAACAAATTATCAAAAGTATGAAACTTTTATGGGATCATTCTGGCAGAAAATTTTCAACGATTTTTCAGGCAGCAATTAAAAATGGTTCTGACAAAAAACTATTCTTTACAGTTTACTTAAAAAAACTTTCAAACCAACAGAACAAAAGCTAGAAAAGCTAAGCTATTATTTCGGTACTGTTCAGTCAATAAACTGCAACTAAAGTCGAGGGGTAAGAGTGTACTTTTGAAGGGTTCCTGAAAACGCAAAATTCAGTTTTTGTAAGTAATCAAACGAAACTGCTGCGGAAATGTTACGGAAGACCACGGAAATTTGATGCGCGCATCAAGAAATTGTATAGGGTTTTTGAACATAATGCAATGATGAATGAAGATGTGTTCTAAAAAAACGAACATAGAAGCTAAAAATTCGTCGTAAATAAAAGAATCACAAACATCAAGAACCAGAAAAAATTCAAATCGCTCTTCAGACCCTTCCCGGCGGCGAGAGCGAGTCCGCCGATTTCTCCGATGATGTGTCGCTAACGCTGGTTAAGGTGGTGTTGATGCGTTGTTGATGCGCTGCCTGATGTTGCATCATGCATCGTGACAAATCCAGCGGCGTCGTCGGAGTCGGCGGCAACGGGTGCTGATGTAGTGGTGGTTGATTGTGTTCGTGCTGATGTTTCACCGACGACTGATGATTATTATTATTGTGCTCCTGCTGATGGTGCAGCTGCTGATGTACACGG
The DNA here is from genome assembly GCA_030248135.1 of Theristus sp. LFF4_11. Classification (NCBI taxonomy): domain Eukaryota; kingdom Metazoa; phylum Nematoda; class Chromadorea; order Monhysterida; family Xyalidae; genus Theristus; species Theristus sp. LFF4_11. The sequence continues at coordinate 40,765 of JASANC010001617.1, read as the reverse complement.
TTGATGTTAGCGGCGGCCCAGGCGCTCAGCATCCACGGCATCAGCATTGGCCCATCAGCAGCCGCAGCGTTCGCTGACATCAGGCCAAACCCGGAGCGCGCGAACGTTCCCACGGTTGTTTTACGGTTATCAATGTTGTTGGTGTTGTTGTTGTTGTTGTGCTCGCTGATGTTGATGGTTTTGTCGCTTTGTTGTTGTTGTTGCGTCATCAGCAGGTGCGAGACGTCAAATTTTGTTTCCGAGGTAGATTTCGACTGATGTTGGCTTGATGGTGGCGGATGGGGATGCTGATGTTGTTGTTGATTGTTCACTGATGATGCGCTCTCTGACGCGCACAGGAAATGGTCGATGGCCATCATGACGTCACCGTTGCAGCCCTTACACAGGAAAGTATTCTTGCGTCTTCAGTCGAATCAAGTTTTAATGCATCTTTGAACGTAACCATATTACAATTGGTACTGTGAAAATGTTGGACACTAATTTGGCTGCTAAACTGGCTATTAAAGTTATTAGCTACACCGAAGCGCGCGTTTACTGTCCCGCAAACACCTGTGTAGTCAATTTAGTAGTCTCCTTAGTGGTCATTGGGCAGGTTTTCTTATCAGTGAAATGTGTCGAAACAGCTAACCAGCAGCAATCCGCATACTACGGCAGTGTACTGGATCTGATAATTTTTAAAGCTGGAATGTTTTCAGAAAAATAAAAACATGTCAGTGCAGTTCAACCTGAGAAAATCATCGAAAACCAGCCAACCTGTAACACCAACTCCAGCAACTCCTCGCGCTCCGTCGGGAACAGCCGTTTCAGTTTCGTCAACGCCGTCATTCTGCCCGGCCTGTACTCGTGCGACAGTGTGGTCGTGCTAGCCGGCTGAAGCTGCGCGGAAGCGTTGTTCTTCGGACTGATTTCAGTTGATTTCACGGTTGATTTCGTGGATTTCGCGTCGGATTGACCGTGATGTCTGGTGGGAGCGGATGACTTTCGACTGCGGTTATTAATGGTTGATGGCTTCTTGATGTTGGAGCGGACTGTTTCGGCTTTTCGGTCTTTGATCGCGGTTGCCGACTCGTGCAGCTCGGCGGTGTTCGTCGAGTCCGGCTGATGATCTGAAAAGATTATGGGGATTGAATCGTTCTGGTTTTGACTCGAAAGTCGATCCTTTCAAATGGTATCTTCAAATTACATCATCTGCACGTTAAGAAAAAAATGGCCCACCGCTCGTGTCCCGTATCCTGTCTCACCGCGTGTCCCGCGTCGTGTCTGTCACGGGAAAAAATAGCTCAGAATGCCGTGTGACCACCGGTAATTGCTTTGGTGACATTTTCGAGTCGATTTTAACAATTTTAGCATTCTTAACAGTTTTTATTTCTGTGACACGCGGCGGGACACGATTTGAGGTGTTATTAGCGTGTGGCTTTTATAATGGCCAGCCGCAGCGTTTTCAAACGCCATTCAGAACGGCGTTGAAAGTTACAAAGAAAAATTGAGTTTTGCCACTAAACTTGCTACAATTGTCCCAATTAAAAATAAGTTCAGGTGTTATAAGACCTTTCAAGCAAACTAAGTGAAGTGTAGCAACGATTTCTCAGCATACCACCGTGACTCAGCATGTCGTTCCGTTCTATAAAGGAACCTCCGAGCACAAAGTTGCCCATCGTACCCACCGTCACTATCATCGTTCTCCGACATCTCCTCTGGCTCGTCGTCCTCTTCACCAGCGGCCTCCCAAACCGGTCCCGGCGGCAAATACGCCAGCAGCGGCTGGTCGCCCCCGCTGTCCGCCGCTTGCTGGCAGCCGCCGCCGGCAGCAGCGCTACGCATCCTCAACCCGATCGCGATCGCATCCTCTGCCGCCTGTTGCCGCTTGAGTGCGACCTGCGCCGCCATGACACGCTGGCGTTCTGCGATCAGATTGCACTTGACGCACGCGCAGTCTCTGCAGTGTCGCGCACGTATAATCAGTCACTTTGCTTTGTTTCTCGGTTGATCACGATTCAAACACCGTGTTTCACACTCATACGACAAGCCGTGGCGTGACAAGCCACGCTTTGTTGAATGTTGTCACTTTCTCCTTTGCATGGGTTTAGATTATTGCGTTTGGAAGGTTTTACAAATGAAGGTGGAATAGAGCAATGCGATTGATTGGTTGGTTTTGCACGTAGTTTAGGAACTAATTTAGTTTTGATAGTATGTGCATCACTGAGAACCTTTGCTCAAGATTTTTCATGAATGTGTGTTGAGCAACCCGTTAATGACGTTGGCGCCTGTTGACAACAAACTGAGAAGATGGGCACCTTCGGCTTGAGCAATCAAAAGTTGCAAACACTTTCACGAGTGAACTGTTGGGTAATTTCACTGGGCGAAAGAAACCAGATATTCACGCTGACTCTGCTGGCAAATCCACTGTTAGCAGGTAGCAAAGATTTGTTTGTTTGTTATTTCCAAGTCTCTTTCGAAGAGACCAAAGGTCAGCGAATTTTAATCTAACAATTTTTAGGATTTCTTTTACTGAAGAACGTTTTCAACAACAAAAAATACTCAAACCAACTTGAAGTTACAGTGCCGTTTGTGGCCCTTCAGCCAGGACACGTAGCCGTGATTCCTGCATCGTGCGCATTTCGGTTTGCGTGCGCCGCTCGCTGTCGTTGGATACGGCGCGAAACTGATGCAGCTCATTCTCGACTATTATTCTGGTTATTGGCTTTTTGTGCGGATGAGAAATTTTGTGGCCACCTGTAAAACCGTATCTATACATCATTCGGTGGTTCTCTGGAGATTTGTGGAACGTGAGCATTTCGTGAGCACGATTTATACGGTATTTTGGAGTGAAATGGTTCTCAACACATGAAACGTCACAAAAACGGTGACGTTGAGCGAATTGCGAACAAGCAGAAAAACTTGAACATGAAGACGACAGTAAAACTCAATATACTGCCAAACCGAAATTGGCGAAATAGACACGGTGCCTTCAAACGCAATGCTAGGCACTGAAACGAGCAGCCCACTCTGTTCCTGGGTGAAATGCGCGGCAGGCACCGTACAGTCTGACAATTCTAACTAAAACTCCGCCTCCCGGACGCTCTGGTTGGTCAGTTGAAAGCGACTGGCCCAATCAGCGCTTTTCTGGTTCTCTTGTGTGGCAGTTTGCGGTATAAGGCATTCAATGTTGCGTAAGAACTGCGATCATGTAACTTGTTTGACACTGACTTTTGATTTTTTTTATTTTTTTGAATCGTTTTGTTGGTAGGCTGTAAATGTAATGGGCTGTTTTTTTTGAATGGGAAGGTTGACAAACTATTTTCTGCCCAGCTGGACGAGATGTGAAAAAGTCCACTGAAGGAAGTCTTTTGGGGGGTGGATCCCCACCAAGTGTCTTATGCGTTTGAAAGAAGTATTTTATAAACATCCAACGTTGTAACACCAAACAAAATGTACCTAAACCCTTGGTGGGATCAAAAGTTGCATAATGTGTACACACGGTTAGTCGAAAAGTTTCAATTTCCAACCATGTTGTTCAGTCTACATTTTTGTTTCCCATGTTACTCAACCATAACAAATGTGTAACACCGTAATCCCCACTTGAATCCACTTGTTCTCTGCTGCTCTTGCTCCCACTTTGCCGTCGCCCGCCCACCAAATTTCACACGCACACCAACCGCTCGCCACGGAAACAGAGTTACAGTAAATTATCAGAAATATTGTATATTTCGCGAATAATAAATAATAAACCGTGTGTTTGTTTAGTTGGTCGACACTATGTTGCCAGACAGAGAAGACGAAAAAAATTGTTTATAAAACACCAGCATCGTTTTGCAGAAATCGCTCTCACGCTGCTTAGCAGCAGCAAGCAAGCATCATCCGCACGACCTGCAGCAGCGCACATGTTTGCGCAGGCGGCGCAGTTGCAAATATAAACGCCAGTCGAAAGTATATATATGACAATTTTTGTGTTGTATAATTTTCACACATTTTTCGAAAGATTCTGTGGTGGTTTGTGTGTTTTCAAAAGTAGAATTCGAGATTATTATCCATAAATAAAGATAGTTAGTGTCGCAGATTTTCGAAAAGGGAAGTTTACACACACAGCGCTGGAAAAGCTGTGCTAACACTAACCACACATGACGGCTGGCGCGAAGTGTTGATGCGACGCCCGCGCATATTGTCAGGTCCGTTACACGACCTCACTTCGCTTAACCCCCAAAACTCTACTGTGATACTGTACTTTATTGTAGTATTCTTCCACACTTTCACAATAGCTCCACTATTTTATTACTCAACGTTAAACACTTTTATTATTTAACCTTCAACACTTCTCTTGTTATTGGTCACCATCAACAGTTTCATCCTTTAAATGCCAGTCATTTCTGTTTTTCGTCATACAATACACTGTATCTGCTCCTGTCTCACGATAAACGACAAAACCAACACCGCCTGGAAGTCGCGTGGGCAGGCGTCTGTGTATCGTGTGGTCGCCCCACATTTAGGGCGCTTCACGATCTGTCCAGGACTGCACCTGACATAGAGAAGGTGACCTGGGCGACAACTCACGGCCAGGTCCTAAAGACACTGGTGTAAAACTTTGCGGCTTCGTCTAAAATCTGCAAACCGTAAAATAACTACAACAGTTTTCTCTTTTGTAATCGTTTTGTTCTTGTCGTCCTCGATTGACGAATCCTGAAAGAAGCCATAACACTTGTGTAAACTAATCAACGGCGTGACACGACGACGAATGAGAGGCAATGGCTCAAGCCCTCATTATGCGACTGGAACTCGAACGACGCCGCAGGTGGCAGATGCGAGCGAGTCGGTGGCAGAGACTCGTAGTCGTTTGACTCCAGTAATGAGGCACATCCCTCGGACTTCGGTTCGCAGTAGGGTGAACCTCAACTCGTGTGAAACGAGCGTCAAAATCCACTCGTCTGCAAACTGCAGCCGAGGGATGCTTCCGCAATATGAGGCGGCAGATTTCGTGGGTATAAGTTTCGGATTTTTTTGCAGGCATTTGAAACGGAAACATATACAGGGTGGGCCAAAAAAAAGGTTCCATTTTCAAACTGCTGTCACTGGCTGGTGTTTTAATATTATGAGCTGAAATTTTCAGCACTGATAAAACATGCGTTGCCATTTTACTGACAAAAATTTTTTTCCGATATATAATTCCTAGCGGTCACTGTGGCAGATTTTTTAAAAAGCTCGAAAAATCAACAAACTTGACTGAAATGAGTGCAAGAAAAATTTAGTATCAAGATGCGTGATTCAATTTTGAAACTGTTGCAAGGTGACAAATTGGTCTTTTTGGATACCCGTAATAGTTCAAATCATGCGCTCAGAGTGGAAAGGTCTCACACTTGAATTGCATTTGAGCACCTCGAGCGAAATTCTGCTGATGTTTCACAACGGACTCGAGTCAGCAGCCATGCGACTGCGACAGAAAGAATTGTTCAGTTGATTTTTTGTTTTCTGTGTTGCTCTGTCTGTTAATTTGTTTCTTTTGAAAAGTTTTTCTGCGGTTTGAATAAAAACAGTGTTTCAGTTTCAGTTTTCTGCAGTTTCGTCATGGTTAAGTGGACAGCAGAACAACGGGTCTGGTGTGCTATCTGGTGGGAGCAATCTGAAAGTTTTTCTGCAGTGACTCGCCAGTTTCGCGTAAATCAATTTGGGTCGACACGTGGATTCGCCAACCGGGAAGTCCGTTCTTTTGTGGCACACCAATCTGTTTGAGCATGGCAACGTGTTTTACCGAAAGAGTGGATCCGGTCGACCATCGATTGCTGCTGCATCAAAGACACTGTGGTCGCAATGTTCACGCGCAGTCCAGCAAAATCGACGAGGCGAGCCAGTTTGGAATCTGGCCTGTCCCGAACCATGATGATTTGGATGATTTGGATGTCTATGAGCAATGATTCGTTGTTAAATTCTTGGTTAAAAATCCGTTTTTTTTGAAAATTTGGGAATTTTTAAACATTGTGCTGTAAAACTGAATCTACTTGACCAAACTAGATAAAAATTTTGTCAGAAAAATGGCATCACATATTTCATCAATGCTGAAAATTTCAGCTTATAATATTGAAATACCAGCCAGTGACAGCAGTTTGAAAATGGAACCTTTTTTTTGGCCCACTCTGTATATTTTAGTCTTTCACTTTTTTGCCAGTTTGCTTTGGATGCTGTGTGTACGGTGTACTATGAAGCGTTTGAAACAATTTCTACCGTATATGCACGCTAACGAACGACAGGCGTTGAAACGGTGATCGTGGATGGATGCCTCTGTGAAGCGCCATTCATGGAGCATGAAGCGTTAGCAACAGTTCACGCTGGTTGCGCTTCACTTCTTTTTCCACAGCGTTTCAAGTTTCAGAGCACGCGCACATTCATGCACGCGCGCGTTGAAGCACAAGCAGAAGCGTCGACATGAACGAGGAATGCAGGGATCATCGAAAAAAGCTTTGAAGCCTCGAGTGGTATTTGAATAGGAAGAGAAATCAAGAAGCAAAACACTGTAAAAATGAACGCGATGAAGTGAAGCGCGCATGTTCATGTCTCGGGCTGTTGCAGCGGCTGACGCGCAGTTTCACTTCATCATTCATGTTGAAGCGCAGCTGCGCGTGCGTGCATGAATGGCCTCGGTTAGACGCCCAGCTGTTTCGTCATGACCGAAAATATTTCGGTGTTTGATTATAAACCGTTTTGAAACGAAACCAAAAAACCGACATTGTAATAGGGAACTGTATTTTTTCGATTACGATTTTTTTGTATCTCAGCATTTCATTGAGACAAAGAGGTCACACGTGGCAACGGAAAACGCCACGTTATTATGAAATTTGATACTAATTGAACCAGACAAATAAAAACACAATATAAAAATCTTATCTGTCAAACCAGATTTCGACACGTTTGGTATTCTTTCTGGTGTCTTTCATTCCAACTGTGTGTATTTGTTATTTTCTGGTAGCATTACAGATCAAAAATGTGAAAGAAACAGCAAAAATAAACAAAGCACAGAAGGTGCCAATGCCAATGCCAATGCAATGCGATCATCCGAGTAACCAAATGCTAGCATTTTTTACAATGTGTTCCACTATTGTTTTCCAAGATTTTTCTTCTGTATGCACTTGAGAAGAACAGATAATGGAGCCCTATGTGTTTATTGTATACCATCTGTTACAATGAAAAAAGGCTGTCGAAAAACATACAGTAATATGGAAATGCGATTCTGCTTCTTTTCTGCTAACAGGGGACCAAACCGGCGAAAGTTGAGTTGCTTTCGAACTTTTTATAATCATCTTCATGCCAAAACATAAGCAGGTAAACTTTGCTCAACTAAAGTTTCAAACACACACCAGACAGTGGTTAAAAATATATCTACCCTGAAAACCGCGTCTACCGTAACCCTGCTTCAAAGACGCTCAAGTCCGTAAAGAACTCAGACGTTTCAAGACTGTCGTGTTGCCAAAGCACCGATCAACGATCATCACTCCTAAAAACTTCATCACTTTTCGGGACTTTGACACATGGCACAAAGTGAAAGAAAAAAGTACCGTCAAAGCAAACAAAGCGTCACCGTACAAGCAAACAATGAAACCCGTGCCGTTCTGCAATATCGTTTACACTGTTTTGCACAAAAGCAGTTATAGGATTAGCTTTCTCTATCAATTTTGTGTTCTTGGGTGTGAAAATTTGTGCGATGCCTGCGATTGTCGAAAAGTGGACACCGAGACAGATCATGCTCAGCTCGTTTTGTTGCAATGCGTCAGCTGAAATTGTGGCTTTTCAAAATTACATTGTAGTTTTTTGTTTCAATTCGTTGGACTTTGCTGGACGGTGCTTTTACGCTTTTTTGTCAACACGTTCTGGAATATGAAATTACAGTCCTACTCTGCTGAAGACGGTGCATTCAGTCGTATAACACAGTGATGGTACACATTCACCATCAAACACACAGGCACGACACACCTATACATACTATACATAGATACATGCGCACACATTACGCGCTGCTGGAATATCGCATCTGTGCCTGTGCGTTTGTTTGTGGCCGCAGTGCAAACTGGAAGATGAGATACGAGTCAAACAATCGTTGAAATAAAACTGAATTGTAAAACGATTTCAAAATTTTGGTTTGAAACGGGTACAGCTACGTATGGCGCTTTGCAGCAAAATGCGACTCGTCCCTTTGCAAGCGTAATCCATTTTCTTCTTGCGATTTTGCCCGTTTTGTGATCTTTCACCGCTCGTCCGCTCCACTCTGTCTAACGGTGAAGTTGCCCTGAATAAGCTGATTTGCAAATAATAAAGCCGCGAATGGAAAAGTTGAACGAAAACGCATCATATGTATATCGGATTGGATAACAAAACAAAATGATATATATTATTACTCAATCAAATTTATATTTGTTTGTTTGTTTGTTTGTTTGATCTGGGTATCGCATGTGTGCAGATAAACTTTTTGCTCTTTTCTTGTCACCTCAGAGATTTTGCATACAGTGTAAGTAGAAAAAAGCAACCCTGAAGTTGCCAGGTCGGATAGTAATTTACACCAAGTAAACGGACTTCAGTTTTATTTTAATGAATTGTTTTATCACATCACATGTCTGAATTGATCGCTGTGCTTTTGCAGTTTTCATCACTTATATCAAACAATTATTTTAACACGATATGCCCACTTGACACGAGATAATCGGGACGGTTCCATGCGGCAGTCGTTCAAAATAAAGATGCCCGAGCTGCTCGATCAAAGTGAAGTCCTGCTGACTCGATTTCCCAGTGTACATCAAGCACTCACCAGTCGACTGGTTGATACTGAACGACTGACACCAGAGATGCTTGCTGCAGAACGATCCTAAAAATGTAGGCCGACGCTACGATGTGAGCTGGCACGTTCCCCAGGGTTAACTTTTTCCAGGCTTATTCGATGTTACACAGCGTGCAGCGTTTTTCGCAAAAGCAGAAAACGGTTTGGGAACTGATGGCCTAGGAATACCGTCATCAGCCAAGGAATACATAGCTTTAGCCTTTTATTTCTTCTCGTGTTATATTTCATGGGTGTAAAACATGTTTGGGTAAGTTACCGTATTACCTCTAATAAACCCCCATGGGGGTTTATTTCTTCAGCGACTTCTGGGGGTGGGGGTTTATTTTTGGGGGCTTTATTTGGGGGGGGGGGTTTATTTGGAAACCATTTTTAGGAGTGGGCAAAATGGCAAAAATACCTTCCATGACAGGAAGGAAGTCGCAGAAACTTCTATTCTACATAGAAATTTCCTTTTACAACAGCCTTTTGTAATGAAATTACCATTAACTCATCCATTTGGGGCCTTTGCTAGCACAATTTCATCATTTTCACTGCAACCAGCCACTGAATTCGCTGGGTATGTGTTTCAAACAGGTTTCAATAATCCCCCATGGGGGATTATTTTGGGGGGGGGATTATTTGGAAACTTGTCGAGGGGGTGGGGGTTTATTTTGGGGGGGGGGTTAATTTGGGGGGGGGGTTAATAGAGGTAATACGGTATACAACGTTGTTCACCCAAATGTTACTGTTTTCTTTCTCAAGAGCAACTGCGTATGCCAGGATCGTAGTACCACATTGCTGGATCGTCCACGAATAGAGCGTTCGCAGAAGCGCATGCGTGTCGTTTGGGTTTGCCTGTCGGTTTTCGACTATCATTTGAAAACTGGTCGGCTGCTGTGGAAGTGCGGAGGCGTCTTAAAAAAGCGGTAGAGCAGAATAATCGTGTGTTTTTGCAACCGCCAGCCCTGTATTGACGTCGTGTTCATGATAGCACAAGTATATACAGCCACAAGATATTGCATAAAAAACCACCATCTGCAAATTGACTCTTTCGTCTGAAATTTCGACCACAAAATTTTTGTGATGGATTGTGTCAAAATGTCATTTCAATTTGAGTGTCAAAACGCATATGAAGCACAACAAATTTTCCACATGTGGACATTTGCGCAAATTTCTACACGTTTTTTTCTCGTGGGACACGGTTACATCATTCAACTTGATTTTTAATTACGGTATTGCTGAAAGGAGCACTCATCAGAGTCTGAATGAGGTTCAAGCACTTCATTCGATATACAAGAGCAACACTTGCGTTGGCACAAGCGTCCGCTGAATCCGGGCGCACAGAAGCAATAGGCGTCCACAGCCAATGGTTCGTTGTGTACACATGTTCCTCCGTTGAGACAAATGATTTCGGTGCAGTTTTTTGGTTCTGCAAAGGTTTTTTTGTTTTTGGCACGCACGCATGTATCGTTCAAGCGTGCAGCGGTTTTGAGAAAAAAAAACTATAACCTTTATATTCGCAGCTGATGGTTGATACTCTATCACAGCTGTAATCAACCAACAGATTGCTGGTGGCAACGGCGCAATCTTCCGATGGCGCCTGCAATGAGATTTTTGACGCAATAGAAACAAACACACCTGAGGTGTGCGCCGTGCAACATGTCGAGCCAAATCATCAACGAAAGAAACATTATAACAACAACAAAAATCAGTCTTGTGTACGCAACAACGAGATAGCTGGAGACGGCACAATCTCAAAAAACCGAATTACATTTGTTCTAAATATCAGTCAAAGCAGCATGCTTGCGTTCAATTGGATTTACTAGTGTTCAATTCTGGCGTGCAAACCAGAATGCCGGATTTGGAGCTGGGAATATAAAACAGGGATTCAGTTTCAACAATGTCGTGTTTGCACATTTTTGCAGTCCTACAGTATGAAAAAAAGAAACAGTTTGTTTTACCTGCACAAATAGTATTTTGCGTTTCGTTCAATATATTTCTTGGTCGCCCGACACATTTTGTGAACCATTTACCAATTACCAACAAGTTTGTTCCCCATTTACCTCTGCACTTATGTAATAATTGTCTGGTTGGCCTGGAAGCCACAGGTCTGATGGCACAGGGCCAAGTACGGATTCGTCTTTGTCTTCAATGAACCAATTACCGGCCGGTTCTGCGCTTTTGTCCCGCTGTCTGTACGCCACCCACGGACTATATTGGAACTACAATACGGAAAGTTGAAATGCAATATGCGCGTTTAGCAATTAGTTTTTTGTGCGTACGCACGGACACGACACGTAAAAAATGGCCACGCGATTTAGAAATCGTGTCGTGTGTGCTATCTTAATGCATTACGGACACGATTAGTTTGCGCACGGGATTTAGAACGACGTTTGTGCGTACGGACGAAAAACTAAATGGTGTTTCCGCCTTATGAGGCCTTCCGCCGAAAAATCGCCTGAGGATGGACAGTCTAGAATTGGACTTGGTCTCCGATTGGGCTCAAATTTTAACACAGTCAATAGGGTCCAAAACTCGGCCAAAAACCAATTTTCAGCCCAATCGGCCAAACCACGCGCCAATGGCAGCCATTTTAAAAAGGTACACTTTTTTGGAGAGGTCATTTCGTGGACCTCATTTTTGGGCATGTTACGAAAAAAGTTGTCATCAACACGTGCGTTCACCATTTGAGCTGAAATATGTACTGTAGTTAGGGAACACTCTGGGCTATCTTTGAACCAGTTTTTGGTTTTATTGCTTACTGTAAGCGCGCGGTACAGTAGCCTAAATGCAGCCTTTTTTTGATCAAATGTAAAAATTCAAATGCTCCTGCACGTGTGCCGACAGAACAGATTGCGCTCAAATTTGGTATGTGAGTAGCAGTACACCCGGGATATATACAAACAAAAAATTCAGTTTGTCCCGTACCTATGTCAAAAGTTACGGGGCCAGGAATTTGAAATTCCCTGGTAAAGTGCCCCATTTTTATAAAATTTTGTAAACTTTACCACAAAACTAGCGCCTTCTGCAGCTGTTAATTTTAAAATGGTTGTAAACAGGGGTTTTAAGATTCGCTGAAGACGGTTCAGGCATTAGTTTTTTGATTTGACCACATTGAACAAAAATAAACGGGAAATATTTCAGAAAAAACGCCTTTTTTCCCACTTTTGACGTCTCCTTTAAAGTCATAAGAATCTAAAAATGCGCCGACAACTGTGATTTTACTGAAAATTGGTGTGCAACTGGCAGTATATGTGTGCTACGTGTGTACCAAATTTCAACGCCCTCCCATGTTTGTTGGCTAAGTTACAGGGCCTTTACCACACAGACTTTGTATTTTTGAACATATCGATCAGTCTGCAACAAATACGCCAGTATCATAGCTGAAGCTAGTGCGCACCGGTGTATTTTTAGACGCTGAATTTGAATCTGACCTTATATTTTTGCCCCGGGCATTTTTTGCTCAAAAATTGGGCAAAAACACTTTTTTTGCGTTTTTCAGTGTTTTTGTTTTAATGTTTTAATTTTATGCGTGAATTGTGTATTAAAAACTATTTTCTAATAGACTTACAACCGCTGTGTTTGAATCAGTTTTTATATGTTGCAACTGACCACTTGCTCACCCAAAAATGGGTAAAATGTTGATTTTTTGCTTTTTTTCATATGATTTCGTTTTACAGTAACAAAATCAGTTCAGAAACAACTTTTAAATTTAATTTTTAATTCTCCAGAAGATTTTCAAGATTGCTGAATTTGAATCTGTCCTTATATTTTTGCCTCGGGCATTTTTACCCAAAAATTGGGCAAAAACACTTTTTTGCGTTTTCCAGCGTTTTTTGTTTCAATTTCTAATTTTAAATGCGGATTTTCATTTTAAAAAACTATTTTCTAATAGCTTTACAACTGCTGTACTTGAATCCGTTATTACATTTTGAAACGGACCTCTTTCTGACCCAAAAATGGGTTAAACATGAATTTTTTGCCGTTTTCAGACGTTTTCGTTCCATAGTAATGAATAAGTTTAAAAACAATTTTTAAAACCACTTCCTAGGAGTTCCCAATTGCGCCTAATCTATATCTGTTGTTAAATTTTGCAACTGCCCCATTATTTACCCTTATAAACGGGTAAAAAATCTACACTGTGGTGTTTCTGTAGACGTTTTTCTTTTTGTGTTTGAACTAGACTTGTGAATTGTTGTTAATTTGTCCTCGGAAATTTTTATACGCCGCTTTGAGTCTGTTTTTCGTTTTTAAAACTGGTGCTTTTTATTTACTCCAATTTTACCCAGTTGGGTAAAAACTGACACTTTCAGCTTTTTGTTTGAAACTAACGCTGAATGGTTTTGCGTTTCTTTGATGCTTGAGATTGCTGAATTCAAGTCTGCTGTAATGTACCGAAACTAGTGTTTTAACTCAAAAAAATAAAAAGTGGGGCAAAAACATAAGGGTAAATGTATATTATGTATGGGTACATTTCAGTCTCTCAGTCTTGAGAAAAAACCTGAGAACTTTAGAAAATAATAAAAAATTAATGGAAATTAAATAGAATAACTAACTAACTAGAACTAGAATACAAGTCTAGTTCAGACACAAAAAGAAAAACGTCTACAGAAAGATCACAGTGTAGATTTTTTATTTGTTTATAAGGGTAAATAATGGGGCAGTTGCAAAATTTAACTACAGATATAGATTAGGCGCATTTGGGAATTCCTAGGAAGTGGTTTTAAAAATTGTTTTCAAACTTATTCACTACTATGGAACGAAAACGTCTGAAAACGGCAAAAAAACTCATGTTTAACCCATTTGTGGGTCAGAAAGAGGTCCAAAATGTAATAACGGGTTCAAGTACAGCGTTGTAAAGCTATTAGAAAATCGTTTTTTAAATGAAAATCCGCATTTAAAATTAGAAATTGGAACAAAAAACGCTGGAAAACGCAAAAAATGTTTTTGCCCAATTTTTGGGTAAAAAAATGTCCGAGGCAAAAATATACGGACATATTCACATTTAGCAATCTTGAAAATCTTCTGGAGAATTAAAAATTAAATTTAAAAGTTGTTTCTGAACTGATTTTGTTACTGTGAAACGAAAACATATGAAAAAAGCAAAAAAATCAACATTTTACCCATTTTTTGGGTGAGCAAGTGGTCAGTTGCAACATATAAAAACTGATTCAAACACATCGGTTGTAAATCTATTAGAAAATAGTTTTTAATACAAAATTCACGCATAAAATTAAAACATTAAAACAAAAACACTGAAAACGCAAAAAATGTGTTTTTGCCTAATTTTTGAGCAAAAAAATGCCCGGGTCAAAAATATAAGGTCAGATTCAAATTCAGCGTCTAAAAAACACAGGTGCGCACTCGCTTCAGCTATGATACTGGCGTATTTGTTGCAGACACTGATCGATATGTTAAAAAACACAAAGTCTGTGTGGTAAAGGCCCTGTAACTTAGCCAACAAACATGGGAGAGTGTTGAAATTTTGTACACACGTAGCACACATATACTGCCAGTTGCACACCAATTTTCAGTAAAATGGCAACTGTCGGCGCATTTTTAGACCCTCATGACTTTAAAGGAGACGTCAAAAGTGGGAAAAAACGCGGGTTTTTCTGAAATATTTCCCGTTTATTTTTGTTCAATGCGAATCTGAAAATCCATGTTTACAACTATTTTAAAATTAACAGCTGCAGAAGGCGGTTGGTTTTTGGTAAAGTTTACGAAATTTTATAAAAATGGGACATTTTACTAGAGAATTTCAAATTCCTGGCCCCGTAACTTTTGACATACGTACGGGGCAAGCTGGATTTTTTGTATGTACAGGGTGTCCCAAAAAAACATAACAAAAGTAAATGGCTCGTGCGGGCGACTGGTTGCACGTGAAGCCGTGAAATTTGAGAAACACTTTTAGATTTAAGGAACACATTTTGTGTGTCCAAATTTTATCCCGAAATTCCACTTTTTCAATAATATTTCAGCAGAAATGCTTAAAAACTCAAAAATCACCTAACTTCAGCATTTTGACTCAGGATAGTCATCGTTGTCGTCGTCGAGATTCACATATGGCAGTGGCGCAAGTTCATCTTCAGCTTCGTCTTCATTGAAGTAATCAGATTTATTCTCTCGACCCTTTAGTTTCACTTTTTTCAGCTGCTCAATGTCGATTTCATTGTTCTCAATGATTGCCGACATTCGGTGTTCGAAATTGATGAGCAATTCTGGTGCGGCGCCCGATCATCGTTGATTTTTTGCACACCACTGCGAATGTTGGTTTTCAAATTGTCGAAAATGTTGGGCGCCGAACGGTACACAATTTCCTTCAGGTGCCCTAAACCCATAAGTCAAGAGGAACAAGTGCGCGAGTGGCTGTCGGCGTCGTTCGGTGACCGCTGGCCGCATGGGCAGAATTGAATGGTTTGAGAGGAGTCCGGGCATGAAGCCTTCCTTCTGCGTTTGGGGGCATCTGACGGATGTGGGACATTTTCGGCACCCACCACTGCAGCGGTTTGCAAAAAAATCATCGATGATCGGGCGCTGCACCAGAAAGTGATCATCAGTTTCAAACATTGAATGTCGGCGTTCATTGAGAACAATGGAAAACACATTGAGCAGCCGAGAAAAATGAAACTGAACGACCGTGAGCATGAACATGATGACATCAGTAAAGTTGAAGCTGACGATGAGCTTGTGCCACTGCCAGATGAGATTCTCGATGACGACAATGAGTTGGTTTTCCCTTTTGACCTTGCCCACGACGCGGACTCAAAATGCATTGCATTTTGATTTTGAGCTGCTTTAACCGACTGTTGTTGATTTACCATAGAAATGATCGCTCACTTTTAAAGCAAACGTATGTTTGGTTTTCGCTGTTTCGGCATCAATCAAAGCGACACATAAGAAATAACAGATATCTAACAATCATAACTGCACTGCCATTCAATCTTTTTGAAAAACAATCTTTTTTAATCAGCAACAAACAACTGCCATTCCCTATTAAAATATCAAAATATTAGCTTTTCAATGTCGCTTATTTGTCCTTTCATTCTTCGCTAATCAGTTGCATTCCACTGTCCCTCCCGTTTAAAGTATCAAAAAAACAATCTCCTTTGATCAGCAGCAATTAACAGCCATTCACGCTTAAAGTTTCAAAAATAAATCTTGTTTGGTTAGCTTTTTAATGTCGTCACATGTTGTTCAATCGCCATTCCTGTTCAAAAAATTTTGAAAAACAATGTCGTTTGGTTAACAACAATTAACTGACACCGGTTTAAGTTTTTGTTTCAGTTTAAATTACAGGTTTAAGAAAAACAATCTGCTTCAGTCAGCTGTCATTTCTGAATAGGCAACATTTTTCTAAATACCCATTGGAAAACGCCCGCTTTTGACTTGGTAAAGGTTTTTAGCCGCTTACCCTTACCTAAGCCAAGCCTTTTAGAGTGTAAATGTCATAAAGGCAACACTTCTGAACAATTGTTGCAAAACGCCAACTTTCGTTTTGATAAGTTGCTTCTTTTTCCCGCTTACTCTAACCTAAGCCAAGCCTTTTAAAGTTTAAATGACAAAAAATGCAAAACTTTTTTGAATATTCGCTGCAAAACGGCCACTTTTGTGTGGTTATGTTTACTACTCTTACCTTTAACCCTAACCTTAGCCAAGGATTTTTGATAGAATGGAAATGACAAAACAGCAACATTTTACTGAATACCCGTAGCAAAGCTCCCGCTTTTGTTTTGAATGTTTACTTCTTTTTCCCGCTTACCCTAACCTAAGCCAGTTCTTATTGATCGAGTGCAACAAAAAGCAACACGTTTCTGAGTACCCATTGTGTAAAACGGTCGCTTTTGTTTTGTTATGTAGCTTTTCTATCCTAAGTGACGCATTTACTATAATAAAAAACAAATGAAGGAAAAAGCAACGATTTTCTAAATACTCGTTGTAAACACCGACTTTATAAAAAGTCTACCTTGTGAAAAGAGCTATTAACTTGCAAGCGATTGTTTTAAAAACTCGTTTTTTGTGAAAAAAAAACTCCATCGTCTACAATGGAGTCCTTGCAATTCTTGCGATTGTCTCGCTTGTTGGTTGTCGCTCTTGAGCAAAAGGCATCATGATGACTAAAGTCTTAATAGCCAATCAACGTAGCGGAACGGACTTACTTACTTACATACACAGTTACTATCTTAGTATAATAGATAATTGGCATTGATATATTAAAAAAATGAGATTTAGCTTAGCTACCTTAAATAGCAAAAATGAGCGCCAATTCAAATTGCAAAAAAGTGATACAGACAGACAGACACGACGCCAGTTGAGATTGTTTTCTCAAAACGTCGCTCTTCATAGCTGGAGTCATCATGATACTCTTTGGTCAACAGAGACAGTTCAGCGCAGCACAGGCAAATGGAAGCGTGGCTGATCAAAACTTGATGATCGACTGGGAAAGATGTAACAAAACCGTCTTTGAAAAAAGTTTGAAATTTTTTGTTTTTAAAAATTCGGGTTGCAAAACGCACATCGACGTCGGCATTGCAAGTTGCACTTTGGATTCAAAACAAGTAAATTTCATTGAAATTGATACTCCATGTTTCATTTTCAAATTGATACTCCATGGTTATGAGCGATAATTTCAACGTAACGCACGATCGGCAACTGGCAATTGTTGCTGCTCAAAACTTGACGAGCGACTGCGAAAGATGTAACAAAACCGTCTCTGAAAAAAGTTAGTTTTTTAATTGGGTCGAAATGGTATTTACCATTCATTTTCACTTTGCAAAATGTTTGGGTCATGTTGGGGTAAACGGGTAAAAAGAAGCAATGACTGCAAAACGAAATTATAAACGTCACTTTTTTGTTTCTTCTATTCATTTTTACTTTAGAAAAACGGCTTGGCTTATGTTAGGGTAACCACGTAAAAGAAGCATTCGCTTTTTAAAACGGGTATTTTTTAATAAAAAACGTTAATTTTTGTATTTTTTATTCAATCTTACTTAACTTACAAAAAGGCTTGACTTAGGTTAGGGTGAACGGGTAAAAATAGCAAAATCATAAACTTCGCATTTTCACTTTACAAAAAAGGCTTGGCTTAGGTAAACGGGTAAAAAAGCATTAGCTTTTTAAAACGGGTAAATGAAAAAAAACGTTAGTTTTTATATTTTTTATTCAATTTTACTTCACTTACAAAAAGGCTTGCCTTCGGTTAGGGTAAACGGGTAAAAATAGCAAAATCATAAACTTCGCATTTTAAATACATTAAAAATATTGTATTGTAGGCGACTTCACGGCAGCACAAGGTAAATTTTCTTCAGGGTTATTATTCAGTAAACGTTACTGTTTTTTCTTTCTAAGTCACTTCACCTTGGCTTGGCATTGATTAAGCCACATACGCTCGGGTCAATTGGCTAGTTTCTGCTGAAATATAATTGAAAAAGTGGAATTTCGGGATAAAATTTGAACACACAAAATGTGTTCTTTAGTTCTAAAAAAGTGTTTCAAATTTCGCGGCTTCACGTGCAACCAGTCGGCCGCACGAGCCATTTACTTTTGTTATGTTTTTTGGGACACCCTGTATTTGAAAGCAATATAACGGAACAAGAATTTTCCATTTATTTTACCAGATTTGTGGGTTGGAGTGCGTCGTAAGTCGCCCTATCTGGTATCACAATGATTCGGCCATCTGTAATTCAAAAGACTGTTGCAGAAAAAGTAACTGTCTTGTCTTTTCTTTTAAAAACGCATAAAGAAAAAATACTTTTTAGTGGACCCCTGGGTGCGTATAGGCGACACACAAGACAGAAATACATTATTTAATATTTTAAAAGTTGAGCTTATAAATTTTCAAGAACGTTTGAACAAAAAATGAAGAGATTTTCTTATGATCTGCGCACAAAAATGGAACTTTATTTAAAATTGAGTGAATACGTTTGTATTGCGCAAGCGACACGACAGAGAGACAAGCAGAAACTTGATTGTTATTGGTTTCGTCCCTTTCCGAATTTTGAAAGCATCGAACGAAAAATGACGCCACTTGTTTGCCCCAAAAACACGTGTTTCCTTTGTTCAAAAACACACATGCACCTGATCTTCAGTTTGGCAAGGTGAAAATGATCAACTTAGTTTTTGCATTTTCACTTTCCTGTGTTATAGAGGAGGTGCACCGGACCGGTACTGCCAATGGAGCTACTTTTTGATAATGATGCATCACTTGGTAGCAGTGCTTGTTTTAAAGCATATGACGTCATTTCGGTGAGACACGTTCGCATAAATAGGTATATAAATTGTCTGTGTGTGCTATATACGGCCCAGGTGGAGTTGAGGCAGAAGGCGCGCATCGATTCGTAGACGTGTGTACCACAACAGATCGCGACCACGTAGCAACTTCGACCGTGGTAAACAGCAGTTGAGACGTTTGAAAATGATGAGATGGTGGCACAATCTTGTTGCAACTGGGCTGAAGTGCATTGCAAAAATTGAATGAAAAAAATCAAATTCTGCAAAACAGTGCCATTGAAAAGCAAATGCCGCTTGGTATTGCCAAATCATACCCTTCCGACTGTATGTGTGGTGAAGCATAGTGCTGGTCACCGCAACATGGTGCTGATTAACACAACATGGTGCTGGTCACCACAACATGGTGCTGGTCACCACAACATGGTGGTGGTCACCACAACATGGTGGTGGTCCCCGCAACATGGTGCTGGTCACCACAACATGGTGCTGGTCACCACAACATGGTGCTGGTCACCACAACATGGTGCTGGTCACCACAACATGGTGCTGGTCACCACAACATGGTGCTGGTCACCACAACATGGTGCTGGTCACCACAACATGGTGCTGGTCACCACAACATGGTGCTGGTCACCACAACATGGTGGTGGTCCCCGCAACATGGTGCTGGTCACCACAACATGGTGCTGGTCACCACAACATGGTGCTGGTCACCACAACATGGTGCTGGTCACCACAACATGGTGCTGGTCACCACAACATGGTGCTGGTCACCACAACATGGTGCTGGTCACCACAACATGGTGCTGGTCACCACAACATGGTGCTGGTCACCGCAACATGGTGCTGGTCACCACAACATGGTGGTGGTCCCCGCAGGGGGGGGGTAAAATTCCGGCCCGCTAATTCCGGCCTGAAGAGTTCCGGCCCGCTCATTCCGGCCCAAAGAATTCCTGATTTTAATTGATGTTGTCAATTGATTTTTATGGAAAGAGAAACCTTTTTTTCAAAATATTAAATAAAAATTTTTTTATCACGAATTATTAACTGATTTTTGTGTGTGTTGTGTTTTGTCACGATGTGAATGAATATCGATATTTTATTACTAAAAATCACTTCGTGCGGTTTAATACTGTTCGTGCTGGCAAAAATTCGCCGGGCCGGAATTCTCCGGGCCGGAATTCTTCGGGCCGGAATTCTTCGGGCCGGAATTCTTCAGGCCGGAATTCTTCGGGCCGGATTGAGCGGGCCGGAATTCTTCGGGCTGGAATTTCGCGGACCGGAATAGTACACGAGCCGTCCCCGCAACATGGCGCTGGTCACCACAACATGGCGCTGGTCACCACAACATGGTGCTGGTCACCACAACATGGTGCTGGTCACCACAACATGGTGCTGGTCACCACAACATGGTGCTGGTCCCCGCAACATGGTGCTGGTCACCACAACATGGTGCTGGTCACCACAACATGGTGCTGGTCACCACAACATGGTGCTGGTCACCACAACATGGTGCTGGTCACCGCAACATGGTGCTGGTCACCACAACATGGTGCTGGTCACCACAACATGGTGCTGGTCACCACAACATGGTGCTGGTCACCACAACATGGTGCTGGTCACCGCAACATGGTGCTGGTCACCACAACATGCTGCCCGTGCCCGTGTCTTGGTATTTGCTGTCTATCTTTTTTCAAAATACTTTCAATAAAAAGCAAATGTTCAAAAGTACAGTCGAACTTTAAATTATAAGGAATCAACTGATTGGTGATGCATGCTTTCTGTGCAGGCGTTGCTGGGGAGGTGGAGGGCTCAATCCTATTTTATTGTATCTTTCGATTTTTTGGTATCATTGAATTTTTTCGGTATCATTGAATTTTTTCGGTGTCATTGAATTTTTTCGGTATCATTAAGTTATTTTGCTGTATCATTGTTATTTTAATGTATCATTGTTATTTTGCCGTATCATTGTCATTTATTGTATCATTGTTATTTTACTGTATCATTGTTATTTTACTGTATCATTGTTATTTTACGGTATCCTTGTTATTTTATTGTATCATTGTTATTTTACTGTATCATTGTTAGTTTACTTTACTGTATCGTTGTTAGTTTACTGTATATTGTTATTTTACTGTATCATAGTCAGCACCGTCAGTTTATTCTATCAGTGGTCAATTTACGCAACATAATAGAATCAGCACCTGCAGAGATTGGTGCAATTTTTCGTCAAACGTTGTTCGCAGCCCGCAAAACAACAAAATCGTGCCCAGCGGGTTATTGGTATGCACAACAATAGAGGCGAAACGCAACAAAACAGACCAACAAAAAAACGCATGTTGTTGATATTGTTTAAGGGTTCACTGCATATATAATACATATAACACAGTGGTTCGAAAGAACTTCTGGTTTTTCGTGGGGCTGCAGCTGAAGACAAGCACTGACTTTTCCTTTGTCCAGACCATATGTATGCAGCAGACCCGTGCGACGTTGAGGTGGAACGCGGTTATTTGCAGCATCCTCACCGGTTTGCGGCATTCTCACCAAATTTGCGGCATTCTCACCGATTTGCGGCATCCCCACCGCGTTTCACCACACCGTCGCAGTCTGGTATGCAGTGAATTTTTGAACAATATCAACAACGTGCGTTTTTCTGTTGGTCTGTTTTGTTTCGTTTAGCCTCTATTGTTGTGCATACTGCATACCAGTAATCCGCTGACGAAAACGTTTGACGAAAAATTGCATCAATATCTGCAGGTGTTGATATGATGCGTAAAATTGACCACTGATAGAATAAACTGACGGTGCTGACTATAATACAGTAAAATAACAATGATACATCAAAATAACAACGATACCGTAAAATACCAATGATACAGTAAAATAACAATGATACATTAAAGTAGCAATGATACAATAAAATAACAATGATACAAGCAAATACCGAACAAAAGGAATGATACCGAAAAAATCGAATGATACCGAAAAAATTCAATGATACCGAAAAAATCGAATGATACCGAAAAAATTCAATGATACCGAAAAAAATTCAATGATACCGAAAAAATTCAATGATACCGAAAAAATCGAAAGATACAATAAAATAGGATTGAGCCCCCCCCCCCCCCTCCAAAAACTCCCCTATTAATCCCACATACATATTTTAAAAAATAGCACAAATACTCACACCCAGCCCCCTCCCCCCATCCCCCTCCCCCCCCTCCCCCTCCCCCCCCCCCCCCCCCTCCCCCCTCCCCGTCCCCCCCCCCCCATCCCCCTCCCCCTCCCCCATTCCCCCTCCCCCTCCCTCTTCCCCATTCCCCCAATCCCCCCCCCCAATCCCATCCCCTCCCCCAATCCCACCCCATCCCCAGTTTCCCCAATATATTAAATTCTTTCTCCTCCACCACCACACAAAAATCATTTCTCCTAATTTATATTTTTAAAAAGGTTTCTATAAATCAATTCAACATCAATTAAATCAGAATTCTCAGCGGGCTCACCATTCGCCATCCCCCCCCCCCCATCCCCCTCCCCCATTCCCCCTCACCACACCATTTCCCCCATTCCCCCATTTCCCCCATTTTCCCCCTTTCCCACCTTTCCGCACCTACAGTTAATCACCCCTGTTGTGGTGACCGCACCATGTTGTGGTGATCCACCATGTTGTGGTGACCGCACCATGTGTTGTGGTGACCGCACCTGTTGTGGTGACCAGCACCATGCTGTGTGGTGACCGCACCATGCTGTGGTGACCAGCACCATGTTGTGGTGACTCACCATGTTGTGGTGACCAGCACCATGTTGCGGGGACCACCACCATGTTGTGGTGACCACCACCATGTTGTGGTGACCAGCACCATGTTGCACCAGCACCATGTTGTGTTAATTACACCATGTTGCGTGACCAGCACTGTGCTTCACCACACATACAGTCGGAAGGGTATGATTTGGCAATACCAAGCGGCATTTGCTTTTCAATGGCACTGTTTTGCAGAATTTGATTTTTTTCATTCAATTTTTGCAATGCACTGCTCTCCAGTTGCAACAAGATTGTGCCACCATCTCATCATTTTCAAACGTCTCAACTGCTGTTTACTCACGGTCGAAGTTGCTACGTGGTCGCGATCTGTTGTGGTACACACGTCTACGAATCGATGCGCGCCTTCTGCCTCAACTCCACCTGGGCCGTATATAGCACACACAGACAATTTATATACCTATTTATGCGAACGTGTCTCACCGAAATGACGTCATATGCTTTAAAACAAGCACTGCTACCGTGATGCATCAGTTATCAAGTAGCTCCATTGGCAGTACCGGTCCGGTGCACCTCCTCTATAACACAGGAAAGTGAAAATGCAAAAACTAAGTTGATCATTTTCAATTTGCCAAACTGAAGATCAGGTGCATGTGTGTTTTTGAACAAAGGAAACACGTGGGTTTTTGGGCAAACAAGTGGCGTCATTTTTCGTTCGATGCTTTCAAAATTCGGAAAGGGACGAAACCAATAAAAATCAAGTTTCTGCTTGTCTCTCTGTCGTGTCGCTTGCGCAATACAAACGTATTCACTCAATTTTAAAAAAGTTCCATTTTTGTGCGCAGAATTATAAGAAAATCTCTTCATTTTTGTTCAAACGTTCTTGAAAATTGCGCTCAAATTTAAAAAAAAAAAATATTAAATAATGTATTTCTGTCTTGTGTGTCGCCTATACGCACCCAGGGGTCCACTAAAAAGTATTTTTTCTTATACGTTAAAAGAAAAGACAAGAAGTTACTTTTTCTGCAACAGTCTTTTGAATTAAATAAGATGGCGATATTTGTATTGTGATACCAGATAGAGGACTCACGACCCTCCAACCCACAAATCTGGTAAAATAAATGGAAAATTCTTGTTCCGTTATATATGCACCCAAATACAGGGTGTCCCAAAAAACATATCTAAAGTAAATGGCTCGTGCGGCCGACTGGTGCACGTGAAGTCGGAAAGTTTTGAAAACTTTTTTAGAACTAAAAGAACACATTTTGTGTGTTCAAATTTTATCCTGAAATTCCACTTTTTCAATTATATTTCAGCAGAAACTAGCCAATTGACCTGAGACGTATGTGGCTTATCAATGCCAAGCCAAGGTGAAGTGACTTAGAAAGAAAAAACAGTAACGTTTACTGAATGAATAACCCTGGAGAAAATTTACCTTGTGCTGCCGTGAAGTCGCCTCAAGGTATATTTTTAATGTATTTAAAATGCGAAGTTTATGATTTTGCTGTTTTTACACGTTTACCCTCAACCGAAGGCAAGCCTTTTTGTAAGTGAAGCTAAAATTGAATAAAAAATATAAAAAATAACTTTTTTTTCATTTACCGTTTTAAAAAGCTAATGCTTTTTTACCCGTTTCCTAATCCAAGCCTTTTTTGTAATGAAAATGCGAAGTTTATGATTTTCTATTTTTACCCGTTCGCCACCCTAACCTAAGTCAAGCCTTTTGTAAGTTAAGTAAGATTGAATAAAAAATACAAAAAAATTAACGTTTTTTATTAAAAAATACCCGTTTTAAAAAGCGAATGCTTCTTTTACGTGGTTATTCTAACATAAGCCAAGCCGTTTTTCTAAAGTAAAAATGAATAGAAGAAACAAAAAAGTGGACGTTTATAATTTCGTTTTGCAGTCATTGCGTTTTTTGACTCGTTTGCCCCAACATGACCCAAACATTTTGCAAAGTGAAAATGAATGGTAAATACCATTTCGACCCAATTAAAAACTAACTTTTTTCAGAGACGGTTTTGTTACATCTTTCGCAGTCGCTCGTCAAGTTTTGAGCAGCAACAATTGCCAGTTGCCGATCGTGCGTTACGTTGAAAGTATAGCTCATAACCATGGAGTATCAATTTGAAAATGAAACATGGAGTATCAATTTCAATGAAATTTACTTGTTTTGAATCAAAGTGCAACTTGCAATGCCGACGTCGATGTGCGTTTTTGCAACCCGATTTTTAAAAACAAAAAATTTCAAACTTTTTCAAAGACGGTTTTGTTACATCTTTCCCAGTCGTTCATCAAATTTTGAACAGCCACGCTTCCATTTGCCTGTGCTGCGCTGAACTGTCTCGGTTGACCAAGAGTATCTGATGACTCCAGCTATGAAGAGCGACGTTTTGAGAAAACAATCTCAACTGGCGTCGTGTCTGTCTGTCTGTATCACTTTTTTGCAATTTGAATAGGGCTCATTTTTGCTAGTTTACGGTAGCTAAGCTAAATCTCATTTTTTCAATATATCAATGCCAATTATCTATTATACTAAGATAGTAACTGTGTATGTAAGTAAGTAAGTCCGTTCCGCTACGCTGATTGGCTATTAAGACTTTAGTCATCATGATGCCTTTTGCTCAAGAGCGACAACCAACAAGCGAGACAATCGCAAGAATTGCAAGGACTCCATTGTAGAAGATGGAGTTTTTTTTCACAAAAAACGAGATTTTAAAACAATCGCTTGCAAGTTAATAGCTCTTTTCACAAGGTAGACTTTTTATAAAGTCGGTGTTTACAACGAGTATTTAGAAAATCGTTGCTTTTTCCTTCATTTGTTTTTTATTATAGTAAATGCGTCACTTAGGATAGAAAAGCTACATAACAAAACAAAAGCGACCGTTTTACACAATGGGTACTCAGAAACGTGTTGCTTTTTGTTGCACTCGATCAATAAGAACTGGCTTAGGTTAGGGTAAGCGGGAAAAAGAAGTAAACATTCAAAACAAAAGCGGGAGCTTTGCTACGGGTATTCAGTAAAATGTTGCTGTTTTGTCATTTCCATTCTATCAAAAATCCTTGGCTAAGGTTAGGGTTAAAGGTAAGAGTAGTAAACATAACCACACAAAAGTGGCCGTTTTGCAGCGAATATTCAAAAAAGTTTTGCATTTTTTGTCATTTAAACTTTTTTTTAAAAGGCTTGGCTTAGGTTAGAGTAAGCGGGAAAAAGAAGCAACTTATCAAAACGAAAGTTGGCGTTTTGCAACAATTGTTCAGAAGTGTTGCCTTTATGACATTTACACTCTAAAAGGCTTGGCTTAGGTAAGGGTAAGCGGCTAAAAACCTTTACCAAGTCAAAAGCGGGCGTTTTCCAATGGGTATTTAGAAAATGTTGCCTATTCAGAAATGACAGCTGACTGAAGCAGATTGTTTTTCTTAAACCTGTAATTTAAACTGAAACAAAAACTTAAACCGGTGTCAGTTAATTGTTGTTAACCAAACGACATTGTTTTTCAAAATTTTTTGAACAGGAATGGCGATTGAACAACATGTGACGACATTAAAAAGCTAACCAAACAAGATTTATTTTTGAAACTTTAAGCGTGAATGGCTGTTAATTGCTGCTGATCAAAGGAGATTGTTTTTTTGATACTTTAAACGGGAGGGACAGTGGAATGCAACTGATTAGCGAAGAATGAAAGGACAAATAAGCGACATTGAAAAGCTAATATTTTGATATTTTAATAGGGAATGGCAGTTGTTTGTTGCTGATTAAAAAAGATTGTTTTTCAAAAAGATTGAATGGCAGTGCAGTTATGATTGTTAGATATCTGTTATTTCTTATGTGTCGCTTTGATTGATGCCGAAACAGCGAAAACCAAACATACGTTTGCTTTAAAAGTGAGCGATCATTTCTATGGTAAATCAACAACAGTCGGTTAAAGCAGCTCAAAAATCAAAATGCAATGCATTTTGAGTCCGCGTCGTGGGCAAGGTCAAAAGGGAAAACCAACTCATTGTCGTCATCGAGAATCTCATCTGGCAGTGGCACAAGCTCATCGTCAGCTTCAACTTTACTGATGTCATCATGTTCATGCTCACGGTCGTTCAGTTTCATTTTTCTCGGCTGCTCAATGTGTTTTCCATTGTTCTCAATGAACGCCGACATTCAATGTTTGAAACTGATGATCACTTTCTGGTGCAGCGCCCGATCATCGATGATTTTTTTGCAAACCGCTGCAGTGGTGGGTGCCGAAAATGTCCCACATCCGTCAGATGCCCCCAAACGCAGAAGGAAGGCTTTCATGCCCGGACTCCTCTCAAACCATTCAATTCTGCCCATGCGGCCAGCGGTCACCGAACGACGCCGACAGCCACTCGCGCACTTGTTCCTCTTGACTTATGGGTTTAGGGCACCTGAAGGAAATTGTGTACCGTTCGGCGCCCAACATTTTCGACAATTTGAAAACCAACATTCGCAGTGGTGTGCAAAAAATCAACGATGATCGGGCGCCGCACCAGAATTGCTCATCAATTTCGAACACCGAATGTCGGCAATCATTGAGAACAATGAAATCGACATTGAGCAGCTGAAAAAAGTGAAACTAAAGGGTCGAGAGAATAAATCTGATTACTTCAATGAAGACGAAGCTGAAGATGAACTTGCGCCACTGCCATATGTGAATCTCGACGACGACAACGATGACTATCCTGAGTCAAAATGCTGAAGTTAGGTGATTTTGAGTTTTTAAGCATTTCTGCTGAAATATTATTGAAAAAGTGGAATTTCGGGATAAAATTTGGACACACAAAATGTGTTCCTTAAATCTAAAAGTGTTTCTCAAATTTCACGGCTTCACGTGCAACCAGTCGCCCGCACGAGCCATTTACTTTTGTTATGTTTTTTTGGGACACCCTGTACATACAAAAATCCAGCTTGCCCCGTACGTATGTCAAAAGTTACGGGGCCAGGAATTTGAAATTCTCTAGTAAAATGTCCCATTTTTATAAAATTTCGTAAACTTTACCAAAAACCAACCGCCTTCTGCAGCTGTTAATTTTAAAATAGTTGTAAACATGGATTTTCAGATTCGCATTGAACAAAAATA
Organism: Theristus sp. LFF4_11; assembly: GCA_030248135.1. Classification (NCBI taxonomy): domain Eukaryota; kingdom Metazoa; phylum Nematoda; class Chromadorea; order Monhysterida; family Xyalidae; genus Theristus; species Theristus sp. LFF4_11. The sequence continues at coordinate 12,891 of JASANC010001617.1, read as the reverse complement.
AACGGGAAATATTTCAGAAAAACCCGCGTTTTTTCCCACTTTTGACGTCTCCTTTAAAGTCATGAGGGTCTAAAAATGCGCCGACAGTTGCCATTTTACTGAAAATTGGTGTGCAACTGGCAGTATATGTGTGCTACGTGTGTACAAAATTTCAACACTCTCCCATGTTTGTTGGCTAAGTTACAGGGCCTTTACCACACAGACTTTGTGTTTTTTAACATATCGATCAGTGTCTGCAACAAATACGCCAGTATCATAGCTGAAGCGAGTGCGCACCTGTGTTTTTTAGACGCTGAATTTGAATCTGACCTTATATTTTTGACCCGGGCATTTTTTGCTCAAAAATTAGGCAAAAACACATTTTTTGCGTTTTCAGTGTTTTTGTTTTAATGTTTTAATTTTATGCGTGAATTTTGTATTAAAAACTATTTTCTAATAGATTTACAACCGATGTGTTTGAATCAGTTTTTATATGTTGCAACTGACCACTTGCTCACCCAAAAAATGGGTAAAATGTTGATTTTTTTGCTTTTTTCATATGTTTTCGTTTCACAGTAACAAAATCAGTTCAGAAACAACTTTTAAATTTAATTTTTAATTCTCCAGAAGATTTTCAAGATTGCTAAATGTGAATATGTCCGTATATTTTTTGCCTCGGACATTTTTTTACCCAAAAATTGGGCAAAAACATTTTTTGCGTTTTCCAGCGTTTTTTGTTCCAATTTCTAATTTTAAATGCGGATTTTCATTTAAAAAACGATTTTCTAATAGCTTTACAACGCTGTACTTGAACCCGTTATTACATTTTGGACCTCTTTCTGACCCACAAATGGGTTAAACATGAGTTTTTTTGCCGTTTTCAGACGTTTTCGTTCCATAGTAGTGAATAAGTTTGAAAACAATTTTTAAAACCACTTCCTAGGAATTCCCAAATGCGCCTAATCTATATCTGTAGTTAAATTTTGCAACTGCCCCATTATTTACCCTTATAAACAAATAAAAAATCTACACTGTGATCTTTCTGTAGACGTTTTTCTTTTTGTGTCTGAACTAGACTTGTATTCTAGTTCTAGTTAGTTAGTTAGTGTATTTTTAAAATTTCCATTAGCTTTTTTTATTTTCTAAAGTTCTCAGGTTTTTTCTCAAAATTGAGAGACTGAAATGTACCCATACATAATATACATTTACCCTTATGTTTTTGCCCCTCTTTTTACTTTTTTGGGTTGAAACACTAGTCTCGGTACATGACAGCAGACTTGAATTCATAAATCTCAAGCATCAAAGAAACGCAAAACCATTCATAACGTAAGTTTCAAACAAACAGTTGAAAGTGTCAGTTTTTACCCAATTGGGTAAAATTGGGGTAAATTAAAAACACCAGTTTTAAAAACGAAACACAGATTCAACTTCAGCGGCGTAAAAAATACCGAGGACAAATTAACAACCATTTACAAGTCTAGTTCTAACAAAACAAAACAAAAACGTCTGGAGAACGACCACAGTGTAGATTTTTCACCCATTTATAAGGGTTAATAATGGGTCAGTTGTAAAATCTAACTACAGATATAAAGATTAGAGCGCAATTGGGAACTCCTAGGAGTGGTTTTCGAAATTGTTTTTAAACTTATTCATTACTATGGAACGAAAACGTCTGAAAACGGCAAAAAATTCATGTTTAACCATTTTTGGGTCAGAAAGAGGTCCGTTTCAAAAATGTAATAACGAGTTCAAGATACAGCAGTTGTAAAGCTATTAGAAAATAGTTTTTTAAAAAATGAAAAATCCGCATTTAAAATTAGAAATCGAAACAAAAAAACGCTGGAAACGCAAAAAAATGTTTTTTGCCCAATTTTGGGTAAAATGCCGAGGCCAAATGCTATAAAGGACAGATTCGGGGCAATCTTGAAAATCTTCTGGAGAATTAAAAATTAAATTTAAAAGTTGTTTCTGAACTGATTTTGTTACAGTAAACTGAAATCATATGAAAAAAGCAAAAAATCAACATTTTACCCATTTTTGGGTGAGCAAGTGGTCAGTTGCAATATATAAAAACTGATTCAAACAAACAGCGTTTGGAAAGTCTATTAGAAAATAGTTTTTAATACACAATTCACGCATAAAAATGAAAACATTAAAACAAAACACTGAAAACGCAAAAAAAGTGTTTTTGCCCAAATTTTGAGCAAAAAAAGGCCCGGGGCAAAATATAAGGGGTCAGAAATCTAAAAATTCAGCGTCTAAAAATACACCGGTGCGCACTTTTAGCTTCAGCTATGATACTGGCGTATTTGTTGCAGACTGATCGATATGTTCAAAAATACAAAGTCTGTGTGTGGTAGGTTCTGTAATCTAGCCAACAAATTTTGGAGGGCGTTGTAAATTTGGTACACACCGTAGCACACATATACTGCCAGTTGCACACCAATTTTCAGTAAAAATCACAGTTGTCGATACATTTTTAGATTCTTGTGACTTTAAAGGAGACGTCAAAAAGTGGGAAAAAAGGCGTTTTTTCTGAAATATTTCCCGTTTATTTTTGTTCAATGTGGTCAAATCAAAAAACTAATGCCTGAACCGTCTTCAGCGAATCTTAAAAACCCTGTTTACAACCATTTTAAAATTAACAGCTGCAGAAGGCGTTAGTTTTGTGGTAAAGTTTACAAAATTTTATAAAAATGGGGCACTTTACCAGGGAATTTCAAATTCCTGGCCCCGTAACTTTTGACATAGGTACGGGACAAACTGAATTTTTTGTTTGTATATATCCCGGGTGTAATGTCACTCACATACCAAATTTGAGCGCAATCTGTTCTGTCGGCAATACGTGCAGGAGCATTTGAATTTTTACATTTGATCAAAAAAAGGTTGCATTTAGGTATTACCGTACCGCGCGCTTACATGGTAAGCAATAAAAACCAAAAACTGGTTCAAAAGATATCTGAGAAAATTCTTTAACTACAGTACATATTTCAGCTCAAATGGTGAACGCACGTGTTGATGACAACTTTTTTCGTAACATGCTCAAAAAATGAGGTCCACAAATGACCTCTCCAAAAAAGTGTACCTTTTTAAAATGGTTGCCATTGGCGCGTGGTTTGGCCGATTGGGCTGAAAATTGGTTTTTGGCCGAGTTTTTGACCCTATTGACTGTGTTAAAATTTGAGCCCAATCGGAGACCAAGTCCAATTCTAGACTGTCCATCCTCAGGCGATTTTTCGGCGGAAAGGCCTCATAAGGCGGAAACACCATTTAGTTTTTCGTCCGTACGCACAAACGTCGTTCTAAATCCAAAAGCGGCAACTAATCGTGTCCGTAATGCATTAAGATAGCACACACGACACGATTTCTAAATCGCGTGGCCATTTTTTACGTGTCGTGTCCGTGCGTACGCACAAAAACTAATTGCTAAACGCGCATATTGCATTTCAACTTTCCGTATTGTAGTTCCAATATAGTCCGTGGGTGGCGTACAGACAGCGGGACAAGTGCGCAGAACCGGCCGGTAATTGGTTCATTGAAGACAAAGACGAATCCGTACTTCGCCCTGTGCCATCAGACCTGTGGCTTCCGGGCCACCAGACAATTATTACATAAGTGCAGAGGTAAATGGGGAACAAACTTGTTGGTAATTGGTAAATGGTTCACAAAATGTGTCGGGCGACCAAGAAATATATTGAACGAAACGCAAAATACTATTTGTGCAGGTAAAACAAACTGTTTCTTTTTTTCATACTGTAGGACTGCAAAAATGTGCAAACACGACATTGTTGAAACTGAATCCCTGTTTTATATTCCCAGCTCCAAATCCGGCATTCTGGTTTGCACGCCAGAATTGAACACTAGTAAATCCAATTGAACGCAAGCATGCTGCTTTGACTGATATTTAGAACAAATGTAATTCGGTTTTTTTGAGATTGTGCCGTCTCCAGCTATCTCGTTGTTGCGTACACAAGACTGATTTTTGTTGTTGTTATAATGTTTCTTTCGTTGATGATTTGGCTCGACATGTTGCACGGCGCACACCTCAGGTGTGTTTGTTTCTATTGCGTCAAAATTCTCATTGCAGGCGCCATCGGAAGATTGCGCCGTTGCCACCAGCAATCTTGTTGGTTGATTACAGCTGTGATAGAGTATCAACCATCAGCTGCGAATATAAAGGTTATAGTTTTTTCTCAAAACCGCTGCACGCTTGAACGATACATGCGTGCGTGCCAAAACAAAAAAACCTTTGCAGAACCAAAAAACTGCACCGAAATCATTTGTCTCAACGGAGGAACATGTGTACACAACGAACCATTGGCTGTGGACGCCTATTGCTTCTGTGCGCCCGGATTCAGCGGACGCTTGTGCCAACGCAAGTGTTGCTCTTGTATATCGAATGAAGTGCTTGAACCTCATTCAGACTCTGATGAGTGCTCCTTTCAGCAATACCGTAATTAAAAAAAATCAAGTTGAATGATGTAACCGTGTCCCACAGAGAAAAAACGTGTAGAAATTTGCGCAAATGTCCACATGTGGAAAATTTGTTGTGCTTCATATGCGTTTTGACACTCAAATTGAAATGACATTTTGACACAATCCATCACAAAAATTTTGTGGTCGAAATTTCAGACGAAAGAGTCAATTTGCAGATGGTGGTTTTTTATGCAATATCTTGTGGCTGTATATACTTGTGCTATCATGAACACGACGTCAATACAGGGCTGGCGGTTGCAAAAACACACGATTATTCTGCTCTACCGCTTTTTTAAGACGCCTCCGCACTTCCACAGCAGCCGACCAGTTTTCAAATGATAGTCGAAACCGACAGGCAAACCCAAACGACACGCATGCGCTTCTGCGAACGCTCTATTCGTGGACGATCCAGCAATGTGGTACTACGATCCTGGCATACGCAGTTGCTCTTGAGAAAGAAAAACAGTAACATTTGGGTGAACAACGTTGTATACCGTATTACCTCTGCTAACCCCCCCCCCCAAATTAACCCCCCCCCCCAAAATAAACCCCCACCCCCTCGACAAGTTTCCAAATAATCCCCCCAAAAAATAATCCCCCATGGGGGATTATTGAAACCTGTTTGAAACACATACCCAGCGAATTCAGTGGCTGGCTGCAGTGAAAATGATGGAAATGTGCTAGCAAAGGCCCCAAATGGATGAGTTAATGGTAATTTCATTACAAAAGGCTGTTGTAAAAGGAAATTTCTATGTAGAATAGAAGTTTCTGCGACTTCAGCTGTCATGGAAGGTATTTTTGCCATTTGCCCTCCAAAAATGGTTTCCAAATAAACCCCCCCCCAAATAAAGCCCCCAAAAATAAACCCCCCCCCCCAGAAGTCGCTGAAGAAATAAACCCCCATGGAGGTTTATTAGAGGTAATACGGTAACTTACCCAAACATGTTTTACACCCATGAAATATAACACGAGAAGAAATAAAAGGCTAAAGCTATGTATTCCTTGGCTGATGACGGTATTCCTAGGCCATCAGTTCCCAAGCCGTTTCTGCTTTGCGAAAAACGCTGCACGCTGTGTAACATCGAATAAGCCTGGAAAAAGTTAACCCTGGGGAACGTGCCAGCTCACATCGTAGCGTCGGCCTACATTTTTAGGATCGTTCTGCGGCAAGCATCTCTGGTGTCAGTCGTTCAGTATCAACCAGTCGACTGGTGAGTGCTTGATGTACACTGGGAAATCGAGTCAGCGGGACTTCACTTTGATCGAGCAGCTCGGGCATCTTTATTTTTTGAACGACTGCCGCATGGAACCGTCGATTATCTCGTGTCAAGTGGGCATATCGTGTTAAAATAATTGTTTGATATAAGTGATGAAAACTGCAAAAGCACAGCGATCAATTCAGAATTCATTAAAATAAAACTGAAGTCCGTTTACTTGGTGTAAATTACTATCCGACCAGCAACTTCAGGGTTGCTTTTTTCTACACTGTATGCAAAATCTCTGAGGTGACAAGAAAAGAGCAAAAAGTTTATCTGCACACATGCGATACCCAGATCAAACAAACAAACAAACAAACAAATATAAATTTGATTGAGTAATAATATATATCATTTTGTTTTGTTATCAATCCGATATACATATGATGCGTTTTTTCGTTCAACTTTTCCATTCGCGGCTTTATTATTTGCAAATCAGCTTATTCAGGGCAACTTCACCGTTAGACAGAGTGGAGCGGACGAGCGGTGAAGATCACAAAACGGGCAAAATCGCAAGAAGAAAATGGATTACGCTTGCAAAGGGACGAGTCGCATTTTGCTGCAAAGCGCCATACGTAGCTGTACCCGTTTCAAACCAAAAAATTTTGAAATCGTTTTACAATTCAGTTTTATTTCAACGATTGTTTGACTCGTATCTCATCTTCCAGTTTGCACTGCGGCCACAAACAAACGCACAGGCACAGATGCGATATTCCAGCAGCGCGTAATGTGTGCGCATGTATCTATGTATAGTATGTATAGGTGTGTCGTGCCTGTGTGTTTGATGGTGAATGTGTACCATCACTGTGCTATACGACTGAATGCACCGTCTTCAGCAGAGTAGGACTGTAATTTCATATTCCAGAACGTGTTGACAAAAAAGCGTAAAAGCACCGTCCAGCAAAGTCCAACGAATTGAAACAAAAAACTACAATGTAATTTTGAAAAGCCACAATTTCAGCTGACGCATTGCAACAAAACGAGCTGAGCATGATCTGTCTCGGTGTCCACTTTTCGACAATCGCAGGTATCGCACAAATTTTCACACCCAAGAACACAAAATCTATAGAGAAAGCTAATCCTATAACCGCTTTTGTGCAAAACAGTGTAAACGATATTGCAGAACGGCACGGGTTTCATTGTTTGCTTGTACGGTGACGCTTTGTTTGCTTTGACGGTACTTTTTTCTTTCAATTTTTGTGCCATGTGTCAAAGTCCCGAAAAGTGATGAAGTTTTTAGGGAGTGATGTTCGTTGATCGGTGCTTTGGCAACACGACAGTCTTGAAACGTCTGAGTTCTTTACGGACTTGAGCGTCTTTGAAGCAGGGTTACGGTAGACGCGGTTTTCAGGGCAGATATATTTTTAACCACTGTCTGGTGTGTGTTTGAAACTTTAGTTGAGCAAAGTTTACCTGCTTATGTTTTGGCATGAAGATGATTATAAAAAAGTTCGAAAGCAACTCAACTTTCGCCGGTTTGGTCCCCTGTTAGCAGAAAAGAAGCAGAATCGCATTTCCATATTACTGTATGTTTTTCGACAGCCTTTTTTCATTGTAACAGATGGTATACAATAAACACATAGGGCTCCATTATCTGTTCTTCTCAAGTGCATACAGAAGAAAATCTTGGAAAACAATAGTGGAATACATTGTAAAAAATGCTAGCATTTGGTTACTCGATGATCGCATTGCATTGGCATTGGCATTGGCACCTTCTGTGCTTTGTTTATTTTTACAGCTTCTTCTACATTTTTTGATCTGTAATGCTACCAGAAAATAACAAATACACACAGTTGGAATGAAAGACACTAGTAGAGTAAATACCAAACGTGTCGAAATCTGGTTTGACAGATAAGATTTTTATATTGTGTTTTTATTTGTCTGGTTCAATTAGTAACAATTTCATAATAACGTGGCGTTTTCCGTTGCCACGTGTGACTCCTTGTCTCAATGAAATGCTGAGATACAAAAAAATCGTAATCGAAAAAATACAGTTCCCTATTACAATGTCGGTTTTTTGGTTTCGTTTCAAAACGGTTTATAATCAAACACCGAAATATTTTCGGTCATGACGAAACAGCTGGGCGTCTAACCGAGGCCATTCATGCACGCACGCGCAGCTGCGCTTCAACATGAATGATGAAGTGAAACTGCGCGTCAGCCGCTGCAACAGCCCGAGACATGGGGGGGAACGCTTCACTTCATCGCGTTCATTTTTACAGTGTTTTGCTTCTTGATTTCTCTTCCTATTCAAATACCACTCGAGGCTTCAAAGCTTTTTTCGATGATCCCTGCATTCCTCGTTCATGTCGACGCTTCTGCTTGTGCTTCAACGCGCGCGTGCATGAATGTGCGCGTGCTCTGAAACTTGAAACGCTGTGGAAAAAAGTGAAGCGCAACCAGCGTGAACTGTTGCTAACGCTTCATGCTCCATGAATGGCGCTTCACAGAGGCATCCATCCACGATCACCGTTTCAACGCCTGTCGTTCGTTAGCGTGCATATACGGTAGAAATTGTTTCAAACGCTTCATAGTACACCGTACACACAGCATCCAAAGCAAACTGGCAAAAAGTGAAAGGCTAAAATATACAGAGTGGGCCAAAAAAAGGTTCCATTTTCGAAACTGCTGTCACTGGCTGGTATTTCAATATTATAAGCTGGAAATTTTCAGCATTGATAAAATATGTGATGCCATTTTTCTGACAAAATTTTATCTAGTTTGGTCAAGTAGATTCAGTTTTACAGCACTTTAATGTTTAAAAATTCCCAAATTTTCAAAAAAAAAACGGATTTTTAACCAAGAATTTAACAACGAATAAAATCACAAAGAAATACAAATCATCCAAATCATCATGGTTCGGGACAGGCCAGATTTCCAAACTGGCTCGCCTCGTCGATTTTGCTGGACTGCGCGTGAACATTTGCGACCACAGTGTCTTTGATGCGGCAGCAATCGATGGTCGACCGGATCCACTCTTTTCCGGTAAAACACGTTGCCATGCTCAAAGTGATTGGTGTGACACTAAAGTACGGACTTCCCGGTTGGAGAATCCATTGTCGACCAAATTGATTTACCCGAGCACAGGCGAGTCCCAGCAGAAAAACTTTCAGATTGCTCCCACCAGATAGCACACCAGACCCGTTGTTCTGCTGTCGCACCTAACCTATGACGAAACTGCGAAAAACTGAAACTGAAACACTGTTTTTATTCAAACCGCAGAAAAACAAAAAAAACCAAACAAATTAACCGAACAGAGCAAAACAGAAAACAAAAAATCAACTGGACAATTCTTTCTGTCGCAGTCGCATGGCTGCTGACTCGAGTCCGTTGTGAAACATCTGCAGAATTTCGCTCGAGGTGCTCAAATGCAATTCCAAGTGTGAGACCTTTCCACTCTGAGCGCGATGATTTGAACTATTACGGGTATCCAAAAACATCAAATTGTCAAATTGCAACAGTTTCGAAAATTGAATCACCATCTTGATACTAAATTTTTCTTGCACTCATTTCATCAATTTGTTGATTTTTCGAGCTTTTTAAAAAATCTGCCTGACAGTGACCGCTAGGAATTATATATCGGAAAAAAATTTTTGTCGGTAAAATGGCAACGCATGTTTTATCAGTGCTGAAAATTTCAGCTCATAATGTCAAACACCAGCCAGTGACAGCAGTTTGAAAATGGAACTTCTTTTTTTTTGGCCCACCCTGTATATGTTTCCGTTTCAAATGCCTGCAAAAAAAATCCGAAACTTATATTCACGAATTTTTTTCGCCTCATATTGTGGAAGCATCCCTCGGCTGCAGTTTGCAGACTAGCGGATTTTGACGCACGTTTCACGAGCTCAGTTGAGGTTCACCCTACTGCGAACCGAAGTCCACGAGGGATGTGCCCCATTACCTGAGGCCAAACGACGAAGAGTCTCTGCCACCGACTCGCTCGCATCCGCCACCCGCGGCGTCACCCGAGTTCCAGTCGCATAATGAGGGCTTGAGCCATTGCCTCTTATTCAACGTCGTGTCACGCTGTTGATTAATGTAAAACAAGTGTTATGGCTTCTTTCAGGATTCGTCAATCGAGGACGACAAGAACAAAACGATTACAAAAGAGAAAACTGTTGTAGTTATTTTACGGTTTGCAGATTTTAGACGAAGCCGCAAAGTTTTACACCAGTGTCTCTTAGACCCGGCCACGAGTTGTCGCCCAGGTCACCTTCTATATGTCAGGGGCAGTTCCGGACAGATCTGGCAGCGGCTCCCAAATGTGGGGCGACCACACGATACACAGACGCCTGCCCACGCGACTTCCAGGCGGTGTTGGTTTTGTCGTTTATCGTGAGACAGGAGCAGATACAGTGTATTGTATGACGAAAAACATGTTTTAATTTACATTGAAAGGCGATGAAACTGCTCATGGTGACCAATAACAAGAGAAGTGTTGAAGGTTAAATAATAAAAGTGTTTAACGTTGAGTAATAAAAATAATGGTTAGCTTTTGTGATTGTGTGAAAGAATTACGTAATAAAATACAGTATCACAGTAGAGTTTTGGGGTTTAAGCGAAGTGAGGTCGTGTGGTGGGACTCTCAATATGCGGGGCGTCGCATCAACACTTCGCGCCAGCCGTCAAAAAGGGTACAGTGGGAGGATGGTTTTTCCAGCGCTGTGTGGGTAATCTTCTTGTTTCGAAAATCTGTGACACTAACTATCTTTATTTATGGATAATAACTTAAATTTTAATAAAGAAAAAAAATCACACAAAACCACCACAGAATCTTTCGAAAAAAATGTAGAAAATTATACAACACAAAAATTGTCATATATATACTTTCGACTGGCTTTCTATTTTTGCAACTGCGCCGCCTGCGCAAACACGATCGCTGCTGCAGGTCGTGTGGATGATGCTTGTTTGCTGCTGCTAAGCAGTGTGAGAGCGATTTCTGCAGAACGATGTTGCAGCCATGTTTTTTTTCAAGAATTTTTTTTCATCTTCTGTCTGGCAACATAGTGTCGACCAACTAAACAAACACACGGTTTATTATTTATTATTCGCGAAATATACAATATTTCTGATAATTTACTGTAACTCTGTTTCCGTGGCGAGCGGTTGGTGTGCGTGTGAAATTTGGTGGGCGGGCGACGGCAAAGTGGGAGCAAGAGCAGCAGAGAACAAGTGGTTGTTATGGTTGAGTAACATGGGAAACAAAAATGTAGACTGAACAACATGGTTGGAAATTGAAACTTTTCGACTAACCGTGTGTACACATTATGCAACTTTTGATCCCACCAAGGGTTTAGGTACATTTTGTTTGGTGTTACAACGTTGGATGTTTATAAAATACTTCTTTCAAACGCATAAGACACTTGGTGGGGATCCACCCCCAAAGACTTCCTTCAGTGGACTTTTTCACATTCGTCCAGCTGGGCAGAAAATAGTTTGTCAACCTTCCCATTCAAAAAAAACAGCCCATTACATTTACAGCCTACCAACAAAACGATTCAAAAAAATAAAAAAATCAAAAGTCAGTGTCAAACAAGTTACATGATCGCAGTTCTTACGCAACATTGAATGCCTTATACCGCAAACTGCCACAGGAGAGAACTAGAAAAAGCGCTGATTGGGCCAGTCGCTTTCAACTGACCAACCAGAGCGTCCGGGAGGCGGAGTTTTAGTTAGAATTGTCAGACTGTACGGTGCCTGCCGCGCATTTCACCCAGGAACAGAGTGGGCTGCTCGTTTCAGTGCCTCGCATTGCGTTTGAAGGCACCGTGTCTATTTCGCCAATTTCGGTTTGGCAGTATATTGAGTTTCACTGTCGTCTTCATGTTCAAGTTTTTCTGCTTGTTCGCAATTCGCTCAACGTCACCGTTTTTGTCTTAATTCATGTGTTGAGAACCATTTCACTCCAAAATACCGTATAAATCGTGCTCACGAAATGCTCACGTTCCACAAATCTCCAGAGAACCACCGAATGATGTATAGATACGGTTTTACAGGTGGCCACAAAATTTCTCATCCGCACAAAAAGCCAATAACCAGAATAATAGTCGAGAATGAGCTGCATCAGCTTCGCGCCGTATCCAACGACAGCGAGCGGCGCACGCAAACCGAAATGCGCACGATGCAGGAATCACGGCTACGTGTCCTGGCTGAAGGGCCAGTAACGGCACTGTATCTTCATGTTGGTTTGATTATTTTTTGTTGTTGAAAACGTTCTTCAGTAAAAGAAATCCTAAAAATTGTTAGATTAAAATTCAAGGACCCTTGGTCTCTTCGAAAGAGACTTGGAAATAACAAACAAACAAATCTTTGCTACCTGCTAACAGTGGATTTGCCAGCAGAGTCAGCGTGAGTCATCTGCTTTCTTTCGCCCAGTGAACTCACCCAACAGTTCACTCGTGAAAGTGTTTGCAACTTTTGATTGCTCAAGCCGAAGGTGCCCATCTTCTCAGTTTGTTGTCAACAGGCGCCAACGTCATTAACGGGTTGATCAACACACAATCATGAAAAATCTTGGAGCAAAGGTTCTCAGTGATGCACATACTATCAAAACTAAATTAGTTCCTAAACTACGTGCAAAACCAACCAATCAATCGCATTGCTCTATTCCACCTTCATTTGTAAAACCTTCCAAACGCAATAATCTAAACCCATGCAAAGGAGAAAGTGACAACATTCAACAAAGCGTGGCTTGTCACGCCACGGCTTGTCGTATGAGTGTGAAACACGGTGTTTGAATCGTGATCAACCGAGAAACAAAGCAAAGTGACTGATTATACGTGCGCGACACTGCAGAGACTGCGCGTGCGTCAAGTGCAATCTGATCGCAGAACGCCAGCGTGTCATGGCGGCGCAGGTCGCACTCAAGCGGCAACAGGCGGCAGAGGATGCGATCGCGATCGGGTTGAGGATGCGCAGGCGCTGCTGCCGGCGGCGGCTGCCAGCAAGCGGCGGACAGTGGGGGCGACCAGCCGCTGCTGGCGTATTTGCCGCCGGGACCGGTTTGGGAGGCCGCTGGTGAAGAGGACGACGAGCCAGAGGAGATGTCGCAGAACGATGATAGTGACGGTGGGTACGATGGGCAACTTTGTGCTCGGAGCGTTCCTCTATAGAACGGAACGACATGCTGAGTCACGGTGGTATGCTGAGAAATCGTTGCTACACTTCACTTAGTTTGCTT
>JASANC010001616.1:0-15446 GCA_030248135.1 Theristus sp. LFF4_11 | reverse complement strand
TACAACACTGTGTTGGTTATTTTGTCAACTTTGTTTTTATTTCTAGTGTCACGGCCACACCTGTATAATGACGATCGTTTGCAGCAACGAACAGTTCGCCAACAGGAAGACGACGTCGTCGTTCAGGTGTTGCGGCGACACCACGAGCTTCTGCAGTTTCAGGAACAGTCCCAAGTGCAGAAACGACTGTTCGTATTTCGTCAGATTCACGATGGTCAACGTTTGCAGTGACTCGCCGAAGTACTGCACCAAGTGGTCCATAAAGGTCTGCGCTTCTTTCGACTCGAGTTGCAACTGGCGAATCGCCAACGTTCGAAGGCCGAACAGATGCGAGATCAGCTCGTCCAATTTCTCGAGCACTTGACCGCCTGGGAAAGTTGTGAAAAAAATGAACTAGTCTGAAATTTCTGGTTAATTGCTTGCCTGGAATCAGCAGAAAATCGAATTGTATTTTCTTGTTTTTGATTTTCCGTTTTTACACTTTCATTCGATTGGCACTGGATCGGTTGTACGCGTCATAAAAAACAAGAAAAAATCACCGACCTGTGCCGAAAAGCCGAAAGTCGGCGGTCGACGTCGGAGTCGGCCGTTTGGCGGCCTGCGTGGTCCAACTGGGAGCGGCCGGCAGACACAGCAGCCAGTCGAATTCGAAACTTCTAGAAACAACCGAAAATGTGTGTGACAACGGTGATTGGTTGGGCGACGCATGCAGCAGACGGTTCTATTATGACCACTGACTGGGAAAACAGTCAACATCTGCATGTGCAGGTTAGCATTTGTACGGTTGTTGTGTTGGTTGATCTATAATCTAAACCAGCGTTGCCGCTGCCGCTTTTTCCCAGCATTGGCTAGCACTACACGTGAAAGTGGGGTGGCGTCTAACCGGTTACAATTAAAACAAACCATATACAGTCGAACTCTAAATTATAGTGAATCAGCTAATTGGTTGGTGGTGGTCACGTGATGCATGTTTTCTGTGCACAGGCGTCACGTTACTTCGCGCCCACAACAATGCCTGCACAGAAAGCGCATGCATCACGATGTGTGCCAACCAATCAGCTGATTCCCTATAATTTAGAGTTCGATTGTGTACGAAGGCACTTCACGCCAGCCAACGGTCGTTCAACAGCGGCCCGTTCATAATACTCGGTGAAATTGGTGAGCACGCGCATGAACTCGTACAAGTTCGACAGATGCACCACCGGTTTGACGACAATGTGACGCCATTTCCTGGACGCTTCCATGATCAACAGACGCAGCTTCCAGTGATCGATTGAGCGTTGCCAACCGCCGTGCGTGGTGTACCGTCGACGGGTGTACCTGCGAAAAAATTGAGGTGATTTCGACTATAAAACGGTTCACGCAGTATCGTTTCAGTTGCCAATGAGGCCTCTTTTTTTAACTCAGTTGGTCCGCATGCAAAGCTGTTGATCTGTTGAGCTAATGTGACATTTGATGCTAGTTTGAATGGTCGTTTTTACATTCTGCTTCGTTTGTTTTGTCAGTCGTTCGTTTTGGGGTGCTGTTCCCATTATTATCGCATGTCGAGAAAACGGGGACACTAAAATCTCTTTATAGTAGCCGTTTCAGTAGCCCTCTCACATACACATTCTTGTAGATTCTACGACTCCAAGCGTGTGCAGACGTACATAGACAGGCAACTAGTTTTAATCTTTATATGGCAATTTTTAGGGGACTATTTAGGGGACTCCGACCACTTTACCACTTTTGAATTCCCGCGTCACCGATGAAACTGTTTACCTGTCTATGCGCGCATTATGTATCTCGGGACCAAAATAAAAGATCTTAGATCATACAAATGCGACCACTCACATCAGATCACGATACACGAACAGCTGCCACGGTTCGTTCCGCCGATGCACCACGTCCCACCAACGAGTGCAAGTCTGTGCGGCGCGCAACACCGAACGCAACGAGAGATGGCTCAACGCCGAGGCGAGCACGTCCTCCGGCAGGAATTCCCAGTCGCCGAACGTGGTCATCCGTTCGTTTCGCTATCGGATAGCGACTCACGCTAAATACGAAATCTCCAACTTTTGGTCCGGCATACTGTCAGCCGCGGTGTGGAAAAGCCGAAAAGCCCATTATTTTATTTCGCGAAAAAGCAGGATACTCTCCGATCAAACTGTATGAACAGCATGCAGTTCTGAGACCGTATCGCTATACTCACTGCTGATGAAGATACTTTTCAGTTCCGGGACACCGCGACGGACAAGGCTCTACCCGCGGACAGGACGCTGGACAGAATTTCGGAAATTTTTATTTATCGTGCTGTTGTTTTTGTCACTGTTTGTAGTTCTCATTGAAATACATAC
Organism: Theristus sp. LFF4_11; assembly: GCA_030248135.1. Classification (NCBI taxonomy): domain Eukaryota; kingdom Metazoa; phylum Nematoda; class Chromadorea; order Monhysterida; family Xyalidae; genus Theristus; species Theristus sp. LFF4_11. The sequence goes on along the minus strand of JASANC010001616.1, from coordinate 13,110 downwards.
AATGTTTCTTCGCAAACTTTCTGGCTGGCTCTGAAACTGGGCAAAGTGCGCGCCGTACTTCAAAAACGCTTCTGTTTTTTCCGCGGCACAATCTGCATGAAGGTGTGCTTTGTTGAGTGCGCTTTCCGAAAGCGCAGATGTCAGAGTAAACAAGAAAAACCCCAGCAATGGAAGACAGTTTCGAATGTGTTCTGGAAATGCGAATGTTCAGTGTTTTGCCAAAAACTATGAGTTGAGTGCGGAACGTTTTCACTTTTTTTCAGCAACGTCTGACTACGCTCTTAACATCGCAAGTGTATCATCTTCATTTTGACTTTTGACATCGATTTAGCAATGACGATGGTTTATAAACTGTTATGTTTTCTAAACCCCTGTGTACAATCTGAAGGTGAATCTTTTTGGCACGTTAATTTTTTTTTCATTGGTATATGAAGCACGTTAAAATAATCAGAGGTATCACAGTTCACACGGACGGGTTGTTTGTTTGAATGTTTGAAACTGAGCGAAAATGCCGAAAAGATCGCAACCTTTTTTGCAAAACAAACCAACAGATTTCTGCATTTCCAAAAGATTGCAGTTGCCAACTCTACAAAACAAACACACATTGAGAAAAAAGGATAAGTTTGTCTACGTACAACCGTTTATCTCCATTTATACGCGGTTGACAAGTAAAAAGTGACAATTGAACTGCATTTCAAACACCAAAAAACGTAATCGAAAAATGCCATAGAACATCCGGCGAACGATAAACAACGGTCAATTAACCGAACCAGTGAAACGTCGAATAGTTGGTTTCATTTTACAATTGTCTCAAAAAACAATCAAAGTTGACAGTTTACATGGTACGTCGTGTCGTCGTACCCAACCAACAGCGCAGACGAAAACGCCGAATCGACAAAAAGTTTTAGTTGCATTTTTCGTCGCTTTAATTGGTGACGCGAAACGTGAGAAAAAACCAACACCTGTCGAATTTCGGATTTGTTCCTTTTGGTCTCTGCTGAACGGACGAGTTTTTTCGACACATGTCAGGTTCTGTTCATTTCGCCTGTAATGTGTCACGTTACATGACAACATCAAATTTGTTTTATTTCACCAAAAAAACGTATCGCGCAACTTTGTGTGAAAAATTCTGATTCACGGCAATTCCAAATCAAGCGTGGAAAAAAACGATTTTTTCGTGCCAGTAAACTGATTCGTTATAGTGCACCAGTTATAGTTGTAGTGGCCAATCAGCGGGTTGGATTCAAATACAGACAGTCAGTTGAGTCACACATGTAACATGACAACAGAATGACCGATCTTCATGCATCTAAATAAGTGGCTAAAATTTTCGTAGCCCCTGCAGGAGCTTCGATTGAATGGTTCGAAGTTTTCGTTTTTTCTTTCACACGGAAGATAAATTCGTTTCAGTTCTGTTATTTGGCGCATATTTTTTTTAAATTTCTTTTTTCTCCGTTTCACAATTCACATGCATATTTTGCATCGTGATGCATATTCTATGTGCGCGTTCACTTTTATTCAGTGACGACAAATCATTTACAGTCTTCTTGCGCAAGAAACGGTTCAATAAATTCTCACCGAAAATCCGGCAGTCATAAATGACTGTTGCTCGTAAGTAATTCGTTATCGTCTGGTTTTATTTTTTTATCCCGATCTTCATTTTCGACATCGAAATCTGCTCGCACGCTCCGTTGAAAATAAAAAGCGGTCAACACAGTTGACAAGGTGCATCGTTCATTTTTCAGTGTGACAGGTGGTGAAAACGATGAATTTTTGCCATGAGAATCTCACGTCTCAATCCGATTTACCGTCAAACAAAAAAAAACAAAAAAACAAACGGTGGAGAACCAAAATAAGCAAATTATAATAATAACGACGAATTATATACAGGCGACAGCACTTTCAGTTTCGTTCAAATCCGTTCAACGATTTGATCGGTCAAAATCATCACACCCACACGAGACCACAGGGTGTCCGGGATAGTAGTTGACCTTTGTTTGGAGATAAGGATCGATGTGCGATAAAACAGGTTATTTATAGTTACACACGCAAATCAGCTGATTGCGGTTGGTTTCAATCGGTTATTTTGATTTATGAATTACACGAGGCAGTCAATCGAGTTCGAGTATCGCGGCGGTTTTCATTCAATGTGGATTTGCTTTTTTCTATGATCAAAGTGCAGCTAAGCTACATGAGCTCCTGTGTGAGAAGCTTTTATTATTGATTGGTAATTAAAACGAACGAACGAACGAACGGACGGACGTGATTTTAGGCCATGTTTTTAATCAGGGTTAACTCAGAAAAGCGTACAGAATACGGCGCCCATCGAGTTTTCTCCGTCATTAAGTATCCACAAACCCCTCGGCGGGGTTCGGTTCCCCGAACGCACAAACAAGAGTCAAACGCGCTACCACCGCAGGCCACTAGGGTGACAATCAGCGTCTACTGAACAAATTACTGAGCAAATTTCATCAGGTTTTTAGTAGCTTTAAACAATTTTGTTCAAAGGCGATGCAAAAACAGTAAACATTTTTTGAACGTTTCATTTCCATAATCTGCAGCCGAAACGGCCGAATCTCAATTTCAGAGCTCCATCACTGAACATGAATTGGCGTGTTTCATCATTCTCAAACATTCTACTGTTGATGCTCGGTCGCTTCGGCCGTGCGATTCCCGTGCGCGGCAACCAACCGTGGACGGTGCTGCTGTGCAAGTTTCGTGACGTTCCGTACGAGCCGAAACCAGTCGAGTGGTTCGAACGATGGATCGGCGATGAGAACTTGCCAGGTAGACGCTGATTGGCTGCTTGTATTTGAATGCAGCTCGTTCATTGGTCAATGTGGAATGAAGTGTATGCGAGCAGTTGAAATGTAAAGGGGAATTTGAGTTTCGTCATGCGACCGTGTCTCAGAGACAGCCGATAATTTGGTAATCTTTAAGGATGGATCACAGGCTGTCGGGAATCGCGCTAAACTGATGAGGGCATAGGCAACTAAGGAGATAACTTATTTCATACAGTAGGTTGTCTACCTTATGACACTTTGTACGCATCAGCCCTGGCTAGGACAACACGGGAGGACCAGTCTCGTCTTCTGGACTTTCTGCATGCCTGTTCTCGCCGAGATCCTGCGGCAATCCCAGCCCGCGCACAAAGTCTAAGTCACCCTCGTGGCCTGGTGGCAATGCGTTAGACTACAGTCTGTGCGCTCGGGGGATCGAGCCCCGCCGATGGGTGTGACAGAGAAAACTCAATGGGCGCCCTACTCAATGGCGTTCAGTACGCTTCTCTGGGTTAGCCGTAGCTAAAAACATCGCTTAAAAATCCCAACAACAACAACAACAACAACAATCTTATCAAGGCTCAATCAGTGAATACTTCCACGACGTCTCCAACGGTCTCTACACGATCACCGGCTCCAATGTCTTCGGGTGGTTTTCGCTGGCTTATACCGTCGACGAAATCGAGGCACTCTCAAGCAGAGTGGACGGAAAACCGGATGCAAACAAGTTGAACGTCATGAACTCGAGCGACGTCGACTTGAGCATGTTCGTCAAAATCAAGAAACTCTGCATGCAGGTCGGTACTGGCGTGGACTTGGATTGCTGTTTGTTCGACAAACACTCTGAGCGTCAGGCACACTTTTGGAAAAAAAATGCAAATTTGTGCCCGGACTGCTGCACCGCACGTGTCCGCCAGAAATAAACGGGGTAAAAAACCAACAAGGTGGCATAAAACGCAGCACGCTTGCCACTGTTTAGCAATGTATGACCTATGTTTTTTAAACGTGTCCCACTGAAATGACGTCATGTGCCGCCAAACATGCGCTTGCCGTTCTCAGCAAACCAGACTTTCCGTTTAGCCGATTTCTTCCCGTAAACAAATGGTGAATGTCGGATCAGTCACACTAAACTGGCATTTTAGTGCCTGTACTTTGACAAACGGGCGTTTTTAAAGCAAATGACGTCATTTTAGTCCGGACACGTTTGAATAAATCCACAATACCACGATCAGTGGTATACGCGTGGTATCCCATTTTTAACGTCTCCCGACGCAGTCAGTGTTATTCTGCAGTGCATATGGCGTGATACCAGAGAGGTGTAAGACACCATGAGTAGGCAAGCCAAACGGCACGTTTCTCACGCACAGGCCGCACGCCACGCGGGTGCCCGCATTCACGCGCGCGTCATCACGGTCGTGAACGCGCAGAAGGCGGCCATCTTCTGCAAGGAGACGGGCGTGCTGCTGACGCCGCGCTACCTGCTGTCCTCAGCACTGGCGCACGAGATGGCGCACAGCTTTTTCATCGGCCACTCGTACTCCGACCAGCCGGTGCGCGTGTATCCGCACGCAGCGGACGGCGAGTACGACGACAGGTACGGTGCTGGTCGGATGACAGTGCAATTGGCATATTGCACCTCACACACACACACACACACTCGTTCGCACACGGCTCTAACCGCTGATTGATTGCTTGCAGTATATTTCTGCACATTGTGCATTATTATTATCAATTTTTTTGTGTTCTGCGACTCAGTGGCTCTGCAGGCCCGGAATGGAAACTATTTTCAATCTTCATGTGGCAATTCAAAATCGGCCAAGTGATCCGGCCCTATTAAGGGCACTCGGATCACTATACCAATTTTGAATTCCCGCGTCATACATGAAACTGTTCACTAATCTGTGAGCGCATTGAATCTCGGGACCAAAATAAAAGATCATAATCGACACAGGTATGACCTGATGTCAACGGCAAACGCGTACATGCACAAGAGCGAGTTCGGCTATTACGGGCCCGGACTGAATGGGCCCCACCTCGACTATCTCGGATGGCTGCCTGCCAATCGTGTCATTCTTTGGCAGGCAACAATGGCGGTGAGAGTTTTTGAATTTGCAATTGTTTATGCGCTCGTGTGTGTCAGGCCACATGACATGTGAATGCGTTGGGCGATATGACTTTGAAATGACTGGTCTGCGAGACGGCACGGGTATTGTTGTTGTCTCCATCGTTGCCAGTGCGGGCAGGTGTTGCACTAATTTAACGTCAGCCGGGTTGCACGTGAGCGGTATCATTCGATAACCTCCAGAACGACGGTTTGCGCTCGGGGACATATGGCATTGCAGTACTGCGTTAAGATTGTTGTAAACCAGCGTTGTCTGTGACACCAGCAGACAGGGTGACATACAGCAGTTTTAACATTTGCTGGTTGCACGACTCATCCGCTTTCCATTCACGTCTAAAGGGGCATTCGTGAATCAGTATTTAGTGACCACGCAGCTATGTTTTAACACAGCTACGCGTCACTAAATACTGCTTCATGAATGCCACTTACCGCACTCCTTGCAGCAGCGCTCCGTTCGCCTGTCGTCGCTCAGTGTGCCGCACGCGTGGACCAGCGAGCCGCTTCTGATTCTAATTCCATACGACCGCGACAACCCGCAGAACGTTTACACGGTCGAGCTGCGCACACCGTATGGCGTTGACAAAGGGCTCAACAGGCCCGGTGTTTTGGTGCATAAAGTCCGTTTAGGGGGAGTGGTTTGCTGGGGTTGCGATCAGTATGTTTTCTCGATGTTTTGCAACGGAACACTTTTACATCCGTAACTGAAATCGAAATACATGGGGCTCAAATGTGCCATCCCGAAATAGTCTGTCCCCCTCTCGTGGCGAGCCCGTGAAACCATTGGCCAGGCATCCGTCTATTGATTCACCCAGGAGCTTTGTCACCCCTCGTGGCCTGGTCTGGTGGTAGCGCGTTAGACTATTGTCTGTGCACTCGGGTGATCGAGCACCACCTGAGGGGTGTATATAGGCACTTGTAATTAGGGTTAGAGAAAAAAAATCCGGTTTTTTTTTAATTAAAAAAAATTAAAAAAAATTTTTTTTACAAGTTAGGTTCGTTCGAAGCGTCTCGTCGAGCTGAGTTCATCTAGACTATTTTCAGAACGATCCGGAAAGCTATAAGAGCGAAAATCGTGTTTTATTGAAATTATGTCCATTTCATAGAGGGAAAGTTGCATTTTCAACAGTAAAACAGGACAATTTTCGACGTGTACTTGAATATTGAACCGTTCTTAAGTTGTTGCTCTTTAGAAAATTACCAAAATTTGACTGTGTTCAAAAATTCCTGTTTGCTGTAGCTAAGTCGGCAACCCCTGTCGACCCGGTCGCCCCCCCCCCCAAGACACTTACTTTCAGGTTCAACCAGCTATGCTATCTGCCACATGGCGAGAGCCCACTCTTCAAATCATCGTATCGAAAACACGTACCATGATTTCGCGATCACGTTGCGGGCAACTGACAGACGTAAGTTTAACACGTTAGTTTAGCTCAGCACGCAAGTTTTAACATGTGGCCATGTTATCGGGTATCTGAAAAACGGTCGTGTGATGTGGTATTAACCAACATCTCCGCTCCAATTGTTTAACAATATATCGCACAACTCCATTGTAGACCTATAACATACGCCAATCAACAAGATATCATGTTCATCTCATGGCCTACCGACTGAAAAACATGTTCTAAGTTGCAAGAAAACGATTTATGAAACGATATTTCAATTCAGTTAAGTCATTTCAACGCTAAAAATTGACTCTAGAAGTCATCCAAATCGAAAAACATGGAGTACGTCGGTCAAAATGACCAAATAATGACATTTACCTAAGCACACAAAGAAGTTGGGAAGAAAATTTGGTTTGAACTTTCAAAAAATTATGCCATAAATCGAATTTTCAGAGCAAAGTACAGTATGGCCGAATAAATAGGGCAGTCCTTGTATTCTTCATCAAGGCGGGATCCGTCGCAGACTAGGAGTTGTGTTTTTCAAGAATGCCAAGATAATTTCCATCATGTGTAAAATGGGAGATAGAATGAACAGAATAGCATGAAGAATCAATTAGTTTAAAAAACACACATCAAATTTGACACACAATTTGATTTCTGAAGGTCTTTTTTCTTTCATTCAAATTTCGCGCGCTGCTTGCACCCTGAAAAAAGCTGCCATGTTTAAACGGCCATTCCGTACAAGAAAAATTTTTCAAATTTTTTTTAAGTTTGAAAAAAAATCCAAATTAAAAAAAAACGAAAAAAAATTTTTTTTTTCAAAGCCCCTAACCCTACTTGTAATGACAGAGAAAACTCGATGGGCGCCCCACTCGACGGCGTTCTGCGCGCTTTTCTGGGCTAGCCCTGGCAAAAAACATCGCCAAAAATTCTCAACAACAACAACAGGAGCTTGGTACCCTTGGACTACTGGAATCGGTGGGGGTGAATGTGCTGGTGTTATCAAATCAACACCAAAAAAACTGCACATCTGCCAGAAAAAAAGTTCCAGGTCACCCAACGCGTTGACGGCTTTCGCTTCTCGTATCTCGTCAAGCAGTCGACGGGTTCGTACGATTTGGTGAATCAAACCTGGTGGTTACAGTATCTCGATCCGATCTACACTGGTGAACATCCGTACATTCATATTTTTGTGGATCACATTGATGCGGTTCACCACACCGCTGCGCTGCGCATCCACAGCACGTTCGAGCCAGCAAGTGAGTTGTGCCAGGTGTGTTGTTGCGTGATTGGAATTTGAATTGTAGTTCTGGCTGGTTGTGGTGTTGTCAAAAACGCCAGACTAAATAAATTCCAGCGTTTATTTTGTATGTGAATTTGAGAATATGCAGTCAACAACATTTGATTGGTCTCGCAGCTAGAACCCCGATGCTAAAAAAACCGATGACGATGTCCTTTTTTCGCATTTTTTCAACACTGAAAAATCGCCTTGTTGCTCGATACCTCGTGAGCACGAATAATGAGGTACCACGGTACCACCCAGGCGACGAGAAACTCAAATTACTAAATAATCCCAAGAAAACTTTCCTGAAATCTTCAGCGTGTCAACACGAAGAACGCCGTCACGGCGGCATCTGCTGGCATCAGCGACACGATCGCAAGCTGGTCGAGGTGCTCCAACGGGTCAACGAACATTTACGAGTGAACCAGACGACCAACGAGTGTCTGGCGCCCTATCACCGATACACCAGAGGAACCAAGGTGCGCTTTGCAGACTGTCAACAAAATCAGAGTGAATTTGAATATTCAAGTGCGCTGATTAGCTGGATGAATGGTGGATGTGTGTGCGTCCGAGACAGAGAGGAGCTGGAGTTCAATATGATCGACCAAGATAGTGGCAAAATAAATGAAATATACGATAGTTCAGACACGATTGCTCCACAAAGCGAAACTTGAAATTCCGAATTAACGTTCAGAACCCATTTACAGAGAAAAGTCGCTCCAACAACTTGTTGTGTTGTATGCATGTAGCTCAATAAGCATGAGCGGGCGTCTGTATGTACAGGGTGAACCAAAAAAAAGGTTCCAATTCTAAAATGCTCTCACTGGCGTGTGCTGAGGTGTTTAGAGCTGAAAATTGGAACACTATTAGAAAACAGTTGGAGGTTTTTCTGACTATTTTTTTTTCACGGTATGTTGCCCCTATCACTCACTACAGCAGAATATCTGAAAAACATGAAAAATCGACAAATGTGGTGAAATAAAGAGGGTTGATTTAGCTGAAACAAGAACCTCATGGCTTAAAACTTGGAACACTGTTAGAACACTTTGAGAATTTTTTGTGATCAAATTTTGCTTGGTTTACTCGTTTCTGCTCATTTTTTACAGTGCAATTTTCAAAAAATAGCGATTTTTGACGAAAAACAACGTTCATTCATAATCTCACTGTTTATCATTGCTCATAAACGGACTTCCGAACTAATGTATCGCCATGCGGGGCAAAATTGAATTTTGTACAAATTGCCGAACCACTATGGAAAAGTTATTCGCATGTTTCGACCAATTGGCACACCAGACTCGCTTCTCTGCCGTCCACTTAACCATGATGGCAGCAACGACTGAAAATGGAATTGCATCTTTCACTGCAGAAAATAACCAGTCTGCTATGGTGAAAAATATTGTATCAGAGTGGCAAATTGTGTGAATTAAAAAAAGAAAAACAGTTTGCACCTGGAAAGATAAATTCGCATCTGTTCTGGGCAGAACCGCTCACGCACGCTCAGACTCGAAGTGAAACATCAGGTTGATCAATGACTGTTTAAATGCAATTCAGCATTCGGCATTTCCAAGCTACTGTGTGTGCATATTGTTTTTTCATCTTTTTTTGAGTTGTGAACACTCAGGTTGTCACCAACGTTCATCATTTAGTCTTTGTTACAGCTAAATTAACCCTCTGCATTTCACCACATTTGTCGATTTTTCATGTTTTTCAGATACCGTAAAGTCTTGCATATAAGGTCTCCTTATATAAATTTGAAAATCAAAAATTTCTGAAAAAAGTGGAATTTCGTGTGACAGCCTTATAAGTGGGAGGAGGTCTTATAAAGTGAACATTAGGAATTCCGGGCCTTATAAACGGGGTAGGATTTCGACCATGTCAAAATTTTGAATTTTTTGGTTTCCCGCCGTGTGACACTCCGCCCACTTTTGGGTGGGGGTCTTATAAGTGGGAGGAACCTTATATGCAAGACTTTACGGTATTCTGCTGTAGTGAGTGATAGGGGCAACATACCGTGAAAAAAATAGTCAGAAAAACCTCCAACTGTTTTCTAATAGTGTTCCAATTTTCAGCTCTAAACACCTCAGCACACGCCAGTGAGAGCATTTTAGAATTGGAACCTTTTTTTTGGTTCACCCTGTATTTTCTTTCTGATTTAACGTATTCTATTAATAACTCAATACGTTTTGTTGAGCACCCAGTGCAGCCCCAGTACACCAATTCTCAGTATTTCCACTAATTCCACCTACTCCAACAATTCTGTCAGTCGCACTGCATGACGCCCGACGAGCGCGCCCAGCTGCAGTCGAAGCGCTCAGCGGCACGCGCGCGTCGTCGCTTGCACGAGCGCGCGACGTACGGCCTGAACGAGTGTCGGCGTCACGGACACGTCTGGCGTGCCGTCGACGCGTACGACTACGTGTGCGTGCGCACGCAACGCCGCCGACAGGTGCACGTCGAAAATGAACGCCAGCGCAAGGGGAAACTCAGTCGGTGGCTGCGAGCTGCCGCCGGTCGGTTCGGTCGCTCGCGATGCGCCGCCGGCCTCGTGGCGCGTCGGGCGCACCCGAACGATCGAGTCTGTGTGACGCCGCGCTCAAGGCGGCAAGTGCTCGAGGAGAACACCGCCGCTGGCGGGCGTCTGCGCTACTATGAGTTCTTTAATGGAGCCGACGACGCGCTGCGCGAGAAGCAATTTGATGACGATAGCAAGGACAATGGTGACGCCGGTGAAATGGAGTTTTGAAGACTGTACAGCGGAGAACATTCGTTTGCTGTGTGCAATCTACCACTGAAACTAGTCATTTTGCATCGATAGATCCAAAAATCGCAAGTTTTCGATTGCTTCCGAGCTTCGATCAACCCTCCATCAGACTTTTTAGTAGTCGTGATACGCGCTAATCGATAGATTATTTTTGAAATCTTGTACATAAAAACATATAGTCGTCTGTTATATTATGATTATATGGCAGTGAACATATCATGTGAGCAAAGAGTTCCTAATTGTTGTTCGGCACAATGGATCATTGATAAATCTCAAAAACTGGTTAAACATTTGAGCTACATACACTGTAGTTAGTTGGTCTAATACTTTGAACAATGCATCATATTACGTGGCACCGCATCTACACTCGGTTGTTGTAAACAGCGTTATAGATCGAGTTTTGTCCATATTGCGGTACAGTCTTCGGTCTAGGGACAATCCAAAAGTTGTTACGTGACGCAACGTTATTCACGTTGTTCGCACGAGACGGATAATCGACGTACCAACTGTAGCGACGATTTGGCGATGTTACGCCGTAGCGTTGATTCGGTTGCAGAATCGAATTGTAACGTGCACGCGGAGGCGGCTGCGGTGGATTTGTAGCGGCATGAAGTAAGTTTGAACGTGAATAATCAGGATTCTGCTGGCGTGACCGATAATAATAATTCGAATATGGAACATAGGCGGACGGGCGTTTCGGCAGTAAGCTTGTCGTGTATACTGAGTTAATTGGCACTGGTTGTGGCGGAGGGTTCGGGAGCAACGACAATCTGGCGCCAACGTTTGGGTTTGAATGCCAATTGTTAGCTTGTTGGCCGATTGCACCATTGTTATTGACGACGCCATTGCTGTTAAGCTGTGATGTTAATGAACTGCCTTCGGAGTTGCCTTGAGAGCGTCCGTCCAATGGTACAATAGCAGCTGATGTGCTACTGAGCAGTGGCGGAACCGTAACTGCCATCGTGACGCCATTAGCAGCAACTGACACAGTCTCATTGCCTCCATCGATCTCTCCAAGTGCGTCCAATGATCGCGAATCACCGAATCCATCATCACCATCGCTGTTCGTGTTTGGAAAAAGCGGAGCTGGTGTCGGGAAGACCAATGTTTGAAGAGCCTGAGAAATAAAATGGCACACTGTTCTTGCAATCAATCAGTCCAATCTGCCATAGAAACCATACACTGAGAAAACAACGATACTAAACTCACCACTGAACTAGTAGTAAACTCCTAACCAAACTCGCTACTAAACTTGCAGTAAAATTGACCACGCGTGTTGTAAGACAGACGCGTTATGATGCTAAAACTTCAGTTATGGTATATTGTGTTATACGATAGTAAACGCATTTTAGTAGGCAGTTTAGTAGCGTTGTTTTCTCAGTGCAATTACCGCAGGTGTCGCAGCTGTCGACGAATTCGCAGTGTCATTCTTCGGTGCCATCCGATGAACACCGGACAAGCGCGAGCGCAGTTGCACGAGGTCGCCGCCGGAAAAGACGAACAGGTCACGCAGACTTGGCTTCTCGGTCGTTTGCATTTTCATCGTTATCGTTGCTGCTGCTGCTGTGTCACTCGCTGTTGTCTGGCGATCTACCACGTCGAATGGCGGTGGGCGGACGGTTGGCGGTAGTAGGGTCACACCAGTGAGTTCGCTCGTTGTGCCGTTTGTAATTCCACCAGACGAGCCATTATTGTCCGGTGTTGGCGGACGCACGATTGGCGGGAGCAGTGTTACCGCGTCATCGGTAATGTTGCCGTCATCATTGTCGGACATTGGCGGCATTGTCACCTCAAAGAAGTCAACCATCACCGCGGGATTCTCGGTCGACTGCCCAATTTGCTGGTCAACCGAGACGCCCGGCGGCGGCTGAACGAGATCGAATGCGGGCGGGCGAACGATCGGAGGGAGGAATGTTTCTTCCGTTGCGTCATCCGCCCGCATCGGCGGCATCGTGACGTTCAGAAAGTCAAACGTCACATTCGACTCGGCAGTTGAGTCGGTCATCTTGTCGAAGAAGCCGTCGGGCGGCTCTACAAGATCAAACGCTGGTGGACGAACAATCGGCGGCAGCAACGTCGGTTCTTCAGTGGCACCTCCACCGCGTCGCTGTGGCGGCAGAGTGACGTTGAAAAACTCGAAAGTCAGATTCGCATCGTCAGTTGCATTATCCGCTGACATTAGACCGACTTCAGTGGCGTTCAGAACATCGGCGATTGCAGGAACGGTCGGTTCGCTCGATTCAATAGCGGTTTTGTTAGCGTTGTCGACTTTGCCGGCGATGTCGAAGCCCAAGAACGCCACAACATTCGAGAGTAGTTTCGAGAAATCGTAGAAGCTACGGCGGCCTTCGGTTGTTGTCGTGGTTGGAACCGTTGTTGATGTCAGTTCAAGTCTTGTTGAGTTCCGTTCAGCTGGTGAAACAATTGTGGACCGGGAACTTATTTCCAATTCAAATTCAGCGGTTGTGTTGATCGTTGATTGCTCAATGTTCATTGAGGCCGTATTTCCTTCCAACGATTCCTCTCCGTCACCTGCCGCCAAGTCCAATCGATCTGTGGAACTTTCAGTCCTTGAAAAAACATCAGTTTCGTTTGCAAACGACGATTCAGTGATTGGGATCGGAATCTCGCTCGTGGCAACAGTTGCATTTTTTATTTCACTTGGCGGCACATCAGTGGAGTTTGCATTAAGAATGCTTGAAATGATGAAACCGGAAGCGGTCGACAACAATTCAGCTAAACGTGAACCGCCTTCTGTTACTTCCGATATCGGCATCACGGTTGAC